>VWZV01008566.1:0-40345 GCA_013397155.1 Irena cyanogastra
GGGCCGGGGGGCGGGGGCGGCTCGGGGCCGCCTTTGTGCGGGGCTGGGGCTGTCCCATCCCCGTTCCCGTCCCCATCCCCATTGCCAGCCCCGCTCCGCACCTTCCCGTTCCATCCCATCCCGTCCCATCCCGTCCCGCCGCTCCATGGCCGCCCCCCGCCCGGCGCACGGCTGCGGCAGCGGAGCGCTGCTGGGGCGCTTCGGGGTGCTGCTGCAGGCGCTGCTGGCTCTCTGCGCCTTCAGCACCCTCATGCGTGAGTACCGGGGAGCTCGGGGCACCCCCTGCCCGCGGGGGGACCGGGGGGACCGGCGGCACCTCGGCGCCGCTCGGGGGTGGGTGCCCGTTCCCGGAGTTTTGCGGCGAGTCCCGGCGGGATTCGGGAGGAAGGGACGCGCTGTGGATGTTCCCGAGCCGGCGGCTGCAGCGCCAGATGCTCCTTCCTCAAAACTCCCTAATCGGATGGTAATGAATCTGCGAGGAACGCGCGGCTGTAAGCTGTTGAAACTGGCTGCGCTTGTGTGAGCCATTGCTCAGTCGCTTAGAAAATTTTAATGAAGGGTAAAAGAACTGTTGGTGTAACCCCGCGAGTTGCCGGGGAGGAGCTGATAAAAACGGGGCGGGTGTCGGGCGCGGCGCTGAGCGGTGAGGGCGATTTAATTGCGCTGTGATGCTGTTTTGTTTAATTTTCGCGTCAGCTGCGCGAAATTTCAGGGCTTGAGCGGCTGGGCAAGGAGATTGCAGAGAGAACGTGTTTTTCTGGTTACTGGGAAGGGGTGGTAGTGGGAGAAATCACTTGTGAGGAGCGAGGAAAATCACACAGAGTGTAATTTCCAGGTCCAGAGGGAACGGCCTCGAGTTACACTGTAGAAAGTTCAGAGTTGATATTTGGAAAAGTTTCTTCCCGGAAGGGGAAGGCATTGGAGCAGGGCAGTGATGGAGCCTCCGTCCCGGGAGGGATTTAAAAGACGTGTGGATGTGGCACTCACGGACGTGGTTTGGTGGAGGACTTGGCAGTGCTGGGTTAATTATTTGACTTGATGATATTAGAAGTCTTTTCCAACCTCAGTGATTCCGCGATCTTGTGAAAAGGTGCGGAACGCTAAGGCTGAAAGAGCCGTGAAGATTCACTGTTGTTCTGTGCTGCAGCTGTGTTTTGCTCAGAGCAATGTGTGTTGCTGATCTTCAGGGTTAAGTGGTTTAGCACAAGTTGAATCAACATGCCAGAACTCGATCTGTTTTCCTTGTTTAAAAGCCTGTGGTGACAGTGAACCGAAACTTTCAAGTTTTCTGGCTAAGTAGCTGCAGATTTTGAGGTTCTCTTGCCCTCCCCTCTGCCTTTTGGAAACCACTTTCAAAATGCTCCAGCGCTGCGGTTAACACCAGGCTGCCAGGGGGAACTGCAACAAGTTCTCCAGCGATAACTGATACCTTCTTCCAGCTGGAGCAGCCCGGTTGCAACATGCCACTGCTTGTGTTTCACCAAATATTTTTAGTGAGAATAGCGGCAATTTCTTTTTCTGTTCCTGTTCCCCCTAGTGATGTGTGCATGTGGGTTAATTTTCCCATAAACTCCATGGGGTGTCCCATAAAATCAAGGACTTGAGTAAATCATGTTGGAATAAGTCTGTGGATGAGGCCACAAAACCCCTGCCAGAAAATCAGCAGCTCTGGGCTAACTGCTGGTGCAAGGGCTAATATTTCTGTGAACATTAACAACCTCTTGGTTAATGAAGAGAAACTGAAAGTTGATCCTGTGTCGTTTTGTGGAGGAGCTGCTGCCTGGGACCCCGAGGGCAGATGGGATCCCAACCACAGCACCTCCTCAGGCTGCAGCTGGGCTGGTGGTCCCTAATCCACCCCAGCTGGCCCTTACCTGTGCCCCAGTCACACACTTCCAGCTGGAGGCTCCCTTGGATCTGCTGGAGGAGCTCTTTGTGTGCTGACTCCTAACCCACGGTGATTGTGATGGGCTCACCAGCAGTTTTATGTTGGGCAGCAGCTCACAGCTTTTGGGTTGTTTCTGTGGCACATTCAGCTGGCAGAAGGAGAAGGCTCCAGTCCTGGGAGGTGTGGAAGCCTCTGGAGCTGAGACAAAAAACTTCCTGGGAACTTTGGTTGCATCTTCATTGCTGGCAGTCCCAGCTGGGTGACAACATCATGTAGAATTTAGGATGTTGCTGTTGTTGGAGTCAGCCCTTTGATGCTTCTTTCCTTCAGTACTGTGACATTCTTGGTGTGTGTTCCTGTTGGTTTTATTGCTGTGATTTCTTCTTTGCCAGGATGTTCCAGGCCATGGGTTAATAAGTGGAAACAAGGTCCATGAGGGAGGTGAGGCCCTGAAACAGGTTGCTTAAAGAAGCTGTGGCTGCCCCTGGATCCCTGGAAGTGTCCAAGGCCAGCTTGGATGGGGCTTGGAGCAACCTGGGATAATGAAAGGTGTCCCTGCCCATGGCAGAGGATGGAGCTGGATGATGTTTAAGGTCCCTTCTGACCCAAAACCATATTGTAGAATTCCTGTCCAAACCTAAACCAATGCCTTTTCTATTCCTTCCACTCTAAAGTACCAGCTCAGCTATAGGAGCACCTGGATTTGGATAGATAAGATTTCCAAATTGCGCAGATACTGTTCAGAGCTCTTGAAAACATGTAGAGGAACTCAGACTAACAATAATGTGGCATTCTACAAAGTTTTGCAGGTGTGTGTGCACAGGTGGTGCTCAGAGTATCCTTCCAAATTGTGGGTCCCAAACACAGCCATTGCAGGGAGGATAAATTTGTTTTTATCAGAGCAATTTGTGTCATTGAATTTGTATTTCTTGGGGCTCTAGGAAGATTCTCTCCTGCCAGCCTGGTAGGAAAACCTAATGGAGGAGGAAATTAGTCTTGAGTGGTTGAGTGGGTTGCTCCCCATTGCTGTGGATTTTGTGAAATGGATCCTTTGTGTGGTGAAAACAGGACCCAGAAGTAAAGGATGCCCAGCCTTGGCAGGGAGTCAGGACAGCTGTTTAGGGGGATTTATTGTTCTGTGAACTCCTTTGAGCAATAGTGGTGACAGTTTATTCCAGCCTACAAACTCTCTCTTCCTTTTCCAGCAAGGCCTTTAAGGTTGTAGTCAAGCCTAATCCCAGCATGACCAGGGCTTGCTCTGGTTGCAGCTTTGCCCCATTTGGGAGTCAGATGGCAAAGAGGTGTTACCCTTTCCACCTGCCTGGGGTGGCTTTGGAGGCACTTTGGCTGTGAGGACAGTGCTAGAACTGAGACACAAACGCTTGGAAGCAGAGGAGTGGAGGCCAGCAGCTGTGTGCATGTGGCAATCTGGATTCCTGTGCAAGAGCCTCCCCGTGGGGATGTCGTGACCCTGAGGAGTGGGGATAATTGTGCAATCTCATCTGAAGCAGTTTGCAGAGCTTTTCCCTGAGCATCACTCAGCTGAGTGGAGAAAACTCCTTGCAGTTATCTCAGCTGCAAGGGCTGGGGGTGCTTTTGAGGGCTGAGTCCCTGCAGTTGCTGCTATTCATTGAAACTCTTTTTTTTTTGAGGAAGGGATTCTAGACTAGCAAAAGTTGTCCAGGTTTGCACAGGAGACAGCGAACAGCAAAACTCTCTGAAATGAGGGAAGATATTTTGTACCAATTACATCCATTGCCTTCTTCATGAATTAATTAGAGTGCAGGAGAAACAGATTTAGGGAGTTGAAGAATTTTTATCTCCATTGTGGATGGAAAACATTTTCCCTGGAGCTGCTATACTCATTTTCTACTCTACTACAAACAGCATTGAGGAAATGCACAAACCTTTGTTTCTCTTCCAGCTTTTTCTGAAACTGTCCTGGCAGCCCTCTGAGCTGCTGAATGAGGTGTAGTAGCACTATGATGTTGGTATGAAAATAGATTTTGCTCTTGGAAAACACTTGTACTGCCAGGCAAGGAGAGCTGGACTGGACTGAGCTCCCACAGCCCAGTAGGAAATCTGGTTTTCAGCTTTACTTTTGAAAATGCCTTGATCCTGCCTCATGTGGCAGCAGGGTCCCTCTCTCCTCTTGCATGTCAGTGCTGGACACACTCTTCCAGGACATCTTGCCTTGAGCTTAGTCTTAAGAAGGCAGAGTTGTTTGGACCCTGGTGCTGAGCCCCAGGCAGGACTTGGTGCTGGAGGTTCTCTGTTAGCACTGGGATGGTGTTTTAGACACTGGTCCAAGGAGCTTGTCCTGAGGCAGAGCCACAGAATAGGAATTTACCAGATTTCCTGTAAAAGAAATAGTGTCTCTGCGGTAGAAAGCAGTTGTTAAAGAACATCAGAAGTATCCCCTTGATCTGTGGTCTGTGTTTTCTTGATCCCTGTGGATTTTCCAGCTGAGCTTTCAGTGTTGATTTTCTCCTGGATGGTGAAATGGGAGAGAGCATCCTCGTGTTGAGAAGTGTCTGATCTTTGACAGGGACTCACGGAAGCTGTTGCACTCATCTCCACCAGAGAAATCAAACTTAACCCCCCTTTTGTGACTTTTTACTAGGCCCTGTAGTGATAGGAAAAGGGGCATTGGTTTTAAAGTGAAAGAGGACAGATTTAGACTAAATACAAGAAATTATTTTTTTAGAATGAAGGTGCTGAAACAGGTTGCCCAGTGGAATGATGGATGCCCTATCCCTGGAAACATTCAAGGTCAGGTTGGATGGGTCTGTGACCAACCTGGTCTGGTGGAAGGTGTCCCTGTCCATGGCAGGGGGTTGGCATGAGATGGCCATCAAAGGACCCTTCCAGCCCAAACAATCCTGTGATTCTGCCCCAGTGCTAAGCTCAGGGTGGTTGCTGTACATAGTTTGAAGTGAAGTGCTGTTTCTCTGCTTCAAAAGTATCCTGAGTGCTTTCTGCTTTGTGTTCTGACTTTACACTGAAAGTACCCCATAAGAGTGGGTGGAAGTGTGAGTCCATGTCAAGAAAAAGAAGAAATAAATGCTAGAGCACTTGATCTGCCCAGACTTCCCCTTCTGTTCTGAAATACATTTGCCCAAGACACAAAAACACTGCAGGCTTGCCATGCCCAGGCTCTGCTGACTTTGCTTGCTGTCACACAAAACTGTGTGTGATTTCAATTGTTCACACATAAGAACATGAAAATTCCAACTTCACCCCTGTAAATGCTTTTCCCTCTGGAGAAGAACAAAGACACAGAGGTTAACTGTCTCTGGCAGTGTGAAGCTTGGGTCCTGGCTGATTTGCATGGAGGTTTGTGGGTTAAGCAACGAGCTGCACATGGCAGGACTCTCAGCACGTTTCTCTTCTGCTTCACTTCATCTGAAAACTGGATGAGCTCGAGAACATGTGTTGCACTTTGTGGGCTGGAAGGGCTGTGCAGCCCTCAGTGTGCTTCATTAAACTGCACACAGCTTTCCACAAAGCTTTTGAATTGCAGCTGTCGATTGCTGTGACCTCGCCTTGGCCGGCACCCCTCGAGCGGGGACTGGGGAGTCCTGGTTTCTGGGAGAACAAAGGCAACGGGGAAGATGAGAAATGAGCTGGCAGAGCAGAGCTTCATGAGAAGTTTGCCGTGATCCACGGGCAGCTGAGCACCTTGCACCTGGCTGAGTTGGTTCTGCAAGAGGTTGTGAGCAGTTGATGTTACGGGTGACTTAGCGCGACACGAAACCGGGCAGGGAAGTTAGTCTTTCATGATTATCAGGTGGAGCGTGCAAAGCTTTAAGGAGTCTCTTAAATTTCCAGCTTGTTGTTTTTTAACAGCGTTTGTAAGAAAACGGTATGGCAGAGAGACTTTTAATGATAAGAGTTGGGTTTGGATAAAATGCTGTCTTTAATGCTAAAAGGGAGTGGAAAGTAGATGATTGTTAAGGTCCCTTCCAACCCAAACCATCTGTGGTTCTATCATAACTGCTTGTGCATCACTTCACTCCTCAGGTTGTGTTCTCTTAATGCTCTTGGATTTCATGGTCCTACTTTTAGCTTTCCCTGTCTAAACTCCATTTTTCAAGGGACTGGCTTGCAATGTAGTGATGCTTTATATGGAGGGTGTCACAACTGCCTCCTCCAGGATGCTCTGGATCTGAGTTGGAGCCCAGCCTCAGCCCAGGAGTCCTGTAGGACCTGCTGTGTCAGCAGATCATATGTTCTGTTCTCAGTGTGCAAAGCACGACTGATGCTTGTTATCTCACAGCTTTGGTTGGTGGCCACCTGGCACTTGGCTAAAATAACAGCTTTAAAAGTCTGTGTTAAAATAAGACACAAAGGGTGGAGCTTAAAACTGAGCATGCCATGGTCCTCTGTGGCCCTCATTGGGGCAGCTGGAGTCTCCAGAAGGATGAATGTTCCAGCTGAGGCTCCTGATGGTGGAAGGTGTCCCTGCCCATGGCAGGGAGTTGGAATGAGATGCCTTTAAAGACCCTTCCCATCAAACCATTCAGTGATTCCATGAGCACAATCTCAATTTCTGCTCCTTCCTCTGCCAGTTTTGCCAGAGGTGCTTTCATTTTTGTAGCCCTGGTACAAGGCTCTTTGGGAGGGAATGGCTAAATACACCTGGTGCAGACCTGAGGCTGGAAGCCAGCAGCAGTCTGTGTCATCAAACCACTGACAGCTGTTTTGAGGAGGAAAACCAGGACTTTTGCTGCTCCCTGAACTGATGGGGGATGTAAGTTTCACACTTTTCTGGCCAGCAGCACGTTGGCTGCTCTCTGCAAACAGTGGCTGCTGCTTCCTGCCATTGTGTCTGGGGTCGAGCTGTCTGAGTGGCTGCATCTCAGGCTAAGAATAGTGCAGACCCCAGGGTTTTGGCTCTGTATCCTGAATGTTGGCTTCTTTCCTGCTTGGGGCTTGGAAAGAGCCTGGGAAAGGGTGTGTCCTGACAAAATAGGTTGAAATGTGTTATTGGAGACTGTACTGCTGAAAATAACACAGAGCTTGGGCAGGGGAAGAGCTTCTGTTTCCTCCCTGGTACAGTAGCTCCGAGTCCTCTTTGGCACAGGCCAGAAATAAAGTCCTGACCCACTTGCTAGTGGGATGTGGCCCTGCAGATGGGGTTTATGGCAATCAACTTAGTCCTGTCTGAAATGCAGGTAGCAGTATCACCAGTTTGGGGCATTTTAGACTTTATTTTTGATGGACTTTTCACAGTTTTGGCATATTAGTGCATCTGAAAGTGCTTCTCATATCAGGTTCATTTTCAGTATCCATCCCCCAGGCCTGCTGCTGAGCTCAGTGGGGTCAGCCCTGGGTTCCTGTAAATCAAATCCCAAAAGTTCTGTCTGTTGGGTCTCCCTCCCAAACCTCAGCTTCAGAATGCTGTGGTTGATTGCAGTGAGATTTGTCAGGGAGGTGGTCTGGCTCTCAGCCAAGCATGTCTAACCATGTCCTAGGGAAATAAGTTTCCCCCTATGATTTTGTGGAAACCTGACTTAGTAGCCTGTTTTGCTGATCAGCAGCTGGTTGATGCTGCAGCTAATTCTGCTTAAATCAGAACTAAATCTGCTAATTCTGCTTAAATCAAAATTAAATCTGCTAATTCTGCTTAAATCAGGGGGTTTACACCTGTGCTGGTGCACAAATCTGCAGCAGATCTGCCTGAATGCAGTGTGGGGTCAGTGGGGGATGCAGGGAGGGTGTTCCAGCATGGCTGAGGAACAGCACAAGGGAATGGGGCTGCTGTTGCTGATGTCCTTGTCTTAATCAATTATTATAATCAGAGGATTTGTTTAGAAGCAGAAGTAGGCTGTGGGACATGGACTGTGGCAAGCTCTGGTAACTTCACAGCATTTGTCTTTGTGTAGGGCAGGCAAAGCTGTCTGTCCCCTTTCTACTGCATCAAGGGAACACCAGAGTGAATATTAACCTCTGTGTTACCCTGGAAAAAGAGTGAGGATAGCTGTCATTGTGCTTTATCTTTTAGCTTTCTGACTATTTCCAGATCTATATTGAAAGACTCCAGAAAATATTTTTTTTTCCTTTTAACTGTTCACAGGTTCTCATTCAGATGTCAGCTTCCCCCCAGCCTGGTGTTCTGAGGGGGTTTCAAGCATGTGTGATCTTCATTGTCCTGGGCTGAAGAGGAAGGGCTGGGAAGTATTTTGTTTCCTGCCCTGCCCTTTCTCTGCTGTGGTCAGGGGATCTCTCAAGTTGTCACTCATCTTCCTTCCCTTTGGGTTCAGCTTCTCAGCTTTTTGTCTGCAGCAGCTGGAGCCATGGAGGGAGGAGTGGGAGCTTGTGGGGACAGAGCTGCAGAAGGCAGGCACCATCCCAGTGGTGCTCTGCTCCTGTTTAATAGGACAGACCTGGTCCCCTTCTCCTGGCTCTCACAGCATCTCAGAATGGTTGGGAGCTTGGAGATCATCCAGTGCCACCCCTTGCCATGGGCAGGGACACCTTCCACTGTCCCAGGCTGCTCCAAGCCCCATCCAGCCTGGCCTTGGACACTTCCAGAGATCCAGGGGCAGCCACAGCTGCTCTGGGCACCCTGTGCCAAAGCCTCACCTCCCTCACAGGGAGGAATTTCTTTCCAAGATGTGCAGTAACATTGCTTCCTTGCACAAGGCAGCTGGCTTTGCACATGGACAGAGCTGGGAAGGGAAGCAGCATTAAAATATTCAACACTGTGGTTGGGAACGCTGTTGGGAAGACAAATTCCTGATACCTTCTGATACAGAGCAGGTACATTCCAGTCTCATTTTCAGTCTAATTGGATGGGAGTTCTCTGCACAACTCTGTGTGCAGTAAACTACATTTTTAATTTGTTTCAGGTGTTTTTATGGAGTTTAATTTGGTCGTAGGTGCTAGAACTCAAATATCATTTTTTTTTTTTCCCTTGATGCATGCATAACTTTCCTTAAAGTAAATATTAAGGATGGACTGATCTGTCTGAGCCAGGGTAGCAAACCCACCTACAGCTGGTGGAAAACTGAGTGGAGTGCAGTGAATGGAAACACATTTTGAGGAGAACAGAGGAGATTTTAGCCTGTGCCTGTGCATGCCATGGCTTGGCTCTCTGCAGCATTTGGAAGAAGAGAGGGAAGCTTTGCAGTTGCTGCTCAGTCTCCAGAGCCCTGCTGTGCTCACTAAGCACAAAGTGCTGCTCCATGGAGGGCTCCTTCATCTCCTGGAGTCTGCAGAGATGTGCTGCTGCTGCTGTGGATTTAACATCCCCCCCTAACCCTGGGTCACAGCTACCAAACAACTCTGCTCCCTGTTTAAGCTCTGGTAATCTTGGCTGGATTTCTGGTTTAATTTGGAGACAGCCTGCTGCAGCTCTGCACAGTAAATGCCCTATTAAGCAGTTAATTATTTCTCTATAATACTAGCTTTTATCTTTAATACAACAGTTTTACTGTCTCTGATAATTACACAGCCTCAGATAACTCTCTTAAATCTAATGAGGCATGACAAGCTGTGTTCAACAAGGCACCACACCATTAACTTCTTACCTCTTACTTGTCATCTTATCACACTGAATTACTGCGTTCCTAGCCTGAGTGGCTCTGGATACATAACATGTCACTTCTGCTTAAGAAAATAATGAAAATCACCCCTGGTGCTCCTGTGCTTGGGCTAGTGGTCAGCTGGCTGGCCTGGTGGCCTGAAGACCCCTCCCAGAGCTTCTCTGCCCCCAGGAGCTGAGGGTTGGTTTAAACATTTCTGGCCCCTTGTTTGGCCCGTGGCTCTGATGCTTGTGGGTTGGTGAAATTAAAATTGGTTTTCGAAGGGCATCAGTGATGATAGATCTTGTGTGTGCTGATGGAAGTCATTGCTGCAGGAATATCTCATGGTGGGATTCAGCTGGGTGAGGGAAACCAGTGGTTTTTTTCTGGACAGGGGTAGGACAGTGTGCTGCAGCAGTGTCTGGTGGAACTGGGCTGGTGCTTTGTTACTCATTGCTGGCAGTAAGGGATCAGGTTGTTGTGGTTTTCTGTGGGTTTCAGACTGACACCAAATCCCTGCATGTGCCTGGGATCAATAAATCCTGGGATTAGGGGAGATCACAGGATTGGAGAATGGTTTGGGTTGGAAGGGACCTTACAGACTTTCTTGTTCCACTCCCTGCCATGGGCAGGGACACCTTCCACTGTCCCAGGCTGCTCCAAGACCTGTCCAGCCTGGCCTTGGACACTTCCAGAGGTGGGGCAGCCACAGCTTCTCTGGGCAACCTGTTCCAGTGCCTCCCTACCCTCACAGTAAAGAATTTCTTCCCAATATCCCATCTAAATATCTCTTCTTTTAGTTGTAAAAAGTGCCCCATTGTCCTGTCAGCCTTGTCTTTTCATCTACTGCCCTGTCACCTTGCCAGTAAAAGCAGTACCAAGCTGCACTTCTGAAATGTCAAGGCTCCTGTCAGGGAAGTCCCTGCTTCCTTCCATGTTGGATCAGGAAGGCATTTCCCAGGGGAAGGAGCCCAGGCTGCTTTGGGGGCAGCCTGAGTGCTGAAATACAGCTGGAGAGAACAGAGCAGTTCCCTGGCCCTGTGAGTTTTCAGGGAATGAAGAGTTCCTGCAGTGTCACCGCTGTAATTTCAAGTGCCTGGAAGGATTTTTAGGTAGTGGTGACCCCTCCCTTGGCATTCCCTGGGTCATGGCACGGGGATGCTGCTGCTGAGGGATGCCAGGAGCACACACCAAACACCTCTGCTGCCCCTGGGTGCTGGCATTGCCTCTGCCTGGTTTGCATCCAGGCCAGGGAGCAGAATCACGGAATCATGGCTGGAAAAGCCATCCAGGATCATCAAGTGTGACCATTACCCCAGCACTGCCAAGCCCACCCTGACCCCTGTCCCTAAGCACATCATCTGTGTCTTTAGGACACTTCCAGGGACAGTGGTTCCACTGGGGAACTGGACTGCGGTTCCACAGTCCTTGGCGTTTTTCCCTACCAAACTTGCAAATGCTGAGAGTCCTGCAGGATTTTTTGCCTGCTTTTGCAGGCTGCACACCTGGGCTGGTTCATGTGGGTAATGTCACCTCTCTGGTTCTCTTTGCAGTGAAACGATTTAAGGAGCCAAAGGCAGAGAGGCGTCCCTGGAGGATATGGTGAGATTTTTCATTTGAAACTTGAAAAGACTGTGTTTATAATTTTTTTTTCTCTTATACTAATAGTCTTCTAGGCCCCCTGTGTATTCTGTATGACATTTTAATGGTTAAGTGAAGTGTGCTGCTGCTTCCCAAGGAAACCATAAAGCATAAAGCAGCTAGTGTTCCCTAGAAATAGAATTCCCTGCTTAACTCCTTCAGAAAATCTTGGTTTTTCCTCCAGGTTTTACGATACCTCCAAGCAAGCAATAGGTGCCCTCTTCATCCACTTTGCCAATGTTTTTCTGTCTGATCTCACTGAGGAGGACCCTTGTTCTCTGTAAGTACACAAGGCACTTGCATTCATGCCCTACATCTGTCAAAGGCAGAATTGTGTTGGGAAGGGTCATAAACAGTGGAAATGGATCCATTTGAAGCACTGCATGGGGATAAACCCTGCTGGGCTTGTTTCTGTGGTCTCTGTTGTCTTCTTTGCTGGCCCTGTTTGGGGGATTTCTAAACCAAACTTCAGACTAAATGTGGAAGTGCCACCTTTACTTCAGACACTTTGCAGATAGAAATTTCAGTGTTAACCTCATCTCATTTTGAGGAACTCCTTTAGGCTTCAAAATGCTCTGTAAAACCTTCTGGCCCTTCTCCTTTTTTTTTCATATTGAAGTGCTGCACCTTGATGTGTTTCTTTAAGCAGACACAAGTTTGGCTGGGGCTGCACATAACCTCTCCAATGATGCATTGTTGTTTTTTTAAACAGACAGTGTTTTGAAATAAACCCTTTCATGCTTGTGCAGTGCCCTTTGGGTGTGTTGTTTGTTTTTGATGTGTGTTTTATGTTTCCCTGCACTGCCTGACTTGTCATCCTGAACCAGGCAGCTTAAAACCCTCCAGCCCTGTCCCTGGGCTTTGAGGCTCACACTCTGTGTCCTGCCCAGTGTAAACCACCAGAGCTTCATGTTTGCTTGGAATGCTCTGATTTTCAGCAGCTGGAAACTGTAAAAAGCCAGTCTGAGTTTTTGGATGTAGAAAAACTTAATGTTAGGCTTTCAAAGCGGATATCAAAAGCAGATTGTTGTTTTCAGTTCCTTGGTTCAGAGGCAGCATTGAGCTCTGGAAAAAGGAAATGTTCACTGCTGTAGCCTTGTGCTTGGCATTTTCTTCGTGCTGTAGAAATCTGGCAGAAAATACTGCAATAATGGAAAACTGCATTAAAAAACACATTAGTCTATGTGATTTTTTTTTTCTTTTTGGAGTTCATTAAAAAACCAGGCCCTGGATTAGAGCTTGGACCCTGCAATCCCCAGAAGGTCCCTGCAGGTCTCCTGCCTCTGGCACTCTGCCCAGTGACACTTCAACTTCCAGAGCTGCAGAACTCAAATCCATTGAGCCAAAATCTCCTGCCAGGGATGGGTTCAGCTCCTGGGTCTGCAGTGGGACCTGAACTTGAGGTTTTTGGGACCTCAGGGTTCTTGCTGGTGCGCCAGGGCTCCTCACTCTCCCAAAAGCTGTCTCTCAGTCTGTGTCTCTGGTTTTGGGAGCCCCTTGCAGCTGCTCAGAAAAATTGACTTTCTGCCTCTTCTGCTGCCCAGTTTGTAGAGCAGCTGTGGTGCCCAAAAAGCTGCCATTTTCTTGTGTGAAATTCTGAGAACAGTTTGGTTCTGTTTCCTCTGAAACTTGAGATTTCATTCTTTTTAATAAGAAAAAAAAGATACTGCAAATGGAAAGTCTTTTTTGGGGGGGTAATTTTTAGGAAGTATTTATTGCTCTATGAATAAATGAGCAGTGCCAGAGAGTTGGTGGAGCCTGTCCCTTCTCTCCTGAACAAGCTTTTAAACTATGAAATTGCTGGTAAGGCTTAGGAAAAATGCAATAAAAAGAGAAAGGAAGCGAGTTTGGATTGTGAAGCAGGCTTATTTAAAATCTTGGTGTTTTTAAATTATTTTCCATTATGAAATTAAAGATTTTGAATATTCATATTTTGAAATATGAATATTTCTTTTTGAATTAAAGATTTTGTTAAGAACACAGCTGAAACCTGATTTTTCCTCTGCTCTTAGCTACCTTATTAATTTCATCCTGGATGCCACGTTGGGGATGCTGCTGATCTGGCTGGGTGTGAAAGTTGTCTCCTGGATTGTGCAGCACAAGAACTACACGTACCTGGTCTTTGGGGAGTATGGTAGGTGCCACCTGCTCTGCCCAGAGGGGGTTGGTGTGCTCCCACCTGGGACTGGGGACAAGGAAATGCTGAGTTAAATGCTGGAGCCACGGGAGTGTAGCAGGCTGGTGAGGAAAAGCTGAACATTTCCCTGGATGTAGAATATACCCCATGAGATCTGTGTGGTAAATTTGGGTTCTTTGGTGGGGTTCTTCTGTGGGGTTTTTCCCTACCATCTCCAGCCAGAATATGGAGTTGTTCTTGCACTTGCCTTGAGGTGTAGTAGGGATCAGCCAGGCACAGTGCGACCCCAAAACTTGAGTTCTCAAGTGTGGCTTCTTTCTCTTTAGATTCCTGCCTTGAGACGTTGAAAACGTTTCCAGAAAGCTGCTCTCAGCCAGCCCCACTAGAGGGTAGCAGTTCCCTTCCAAAAGAGCAGAGCCAGCTTGCTGGAGAAGCTGCAGGAAAGGGAAAAATTCATGCTTTGCCTGTTTTACATTACATCTAATGTACAGATGGATTCAGTCCTGTTTCAGAAAATCTTATTCATAAAATTGCAGTCTTGCCATTAGGATGTTAATCATTAAGTCTGTTCTGAAGTTAGTCTTGTTTCTTTGTGGTTTTAGTAGCTGATGTGGCATCTGAGCTGGTGAAACTTGGACCCAGCTAGGATTAGTTTGGAGACCCCACTGCCTTGTGAATTTAGTCAGGCTGTGCAGATGGCTCATGGCAGAGGGTGAAGGGCCTGGCTGGGTGTGTGAGGCAGCAGAAGCAGCTGGATGAGATGATGTGGGCAGGGCTGGCTCTCCTCAAACCTGAGAGGGGCTTTAAGGGCTGATCTCCAGAGCAGTCTCAGCATCCTGGCAGCAGGCATTTGGTGGGGGGAATATCTTTTGTATTTTCCTTAATAGCTGGTCCCTTATAATAGATCCCTAAAGTTAGGCAGATGAGACAGCAGAAGAATTTAGATATTCTTAGTTCAAAACTGGAGTTTTTCCCCTTTGGAGCAGCAAGGACTGGAAGCCCAACCACCTCAGGAGAGCTTCAGCTTCGTGTGCCACGTCTGCAGTTGAGCAGAAGCAGAAAACATGGGAAGTGTTGGTAGAGCAGTGATGAACTTCAGTTGAGCTGTGGCTGGCCCCTCATTAGGGCTGGCTTAGAAACAGCTCACTCCTTTGAGAAAATCTTGCTCTCATTAGTAAAAAACAAGTTTGTGCTGTTGCTTGCATTTGGTTCTTGGATGGGGGGGTTAAATATCTCATCCATCAAGTACAGTTTTTGGTGCAGGTCTCTGGGCAGAGTGACCCCAGTGGAAAATACAGGTGGTAGCCAAGTGACATGGCCAAGGCAATCCTGTGGCAGAGCTGGGGAAGGAAAACACTCCTGTCCTCATCTCTGGTGTTAAGTAACTTCCAAAGCAGTTGGGAAGAAGCTTGTAAACTTTGTACAGTTTGATGCAGGCTCCAGGAATATGATTCATTTTCTGGGCTAATTGCTGTACCAGACTTTTGCTCCTCGGGAGGATTGAGGGAAGCAACAAAAGTCCTGCAGAGGAGAAAACCAGGGGAGCACCAACCCCGTGTTGCAAACAGCAGTCAGTGCCATTGCTCCAGCCAGAGGAACAGAACACTTGTGGGTTTGTCCAGCAGAGCCAGTACCCATCTTCCTGCATCAACTTGGTGGAAAAAAAATAAAAATCTGTCCCAGCTGTGTCCTTCCACCATCCCTGCAGCTGATGCAAACACTGCAGCTGTCCTTTGCTGTGGGCTGCAGCAGTTCCTCCTGCTCTGGTTGCTTCTCCTGCCCCACAGCCCTGGCTGGCTCTCCCTGTGCAGCTGCAATAGCTGCATTAATGGAGAAGTAAAGTAAAGGAGAGAGAAAGCACTTAAATCTCTGCTGCTATTTTAAGCATCTAGCTGTCCAGAATTGTTTAGAAAAATCAATTATTTCCATATTTCCAAAAACCCAGGAGCAGGCGTTCTGAGATCAGCCTCTCTTGTGCCTGAGCTCATGGCCAAACACTGCTGCAGCCAGCAATGACCTGTTTTACCCCTAGTGGGGGAATCAAAGGCTCCTCTTTGCTTATGTTCCTCCATCTTTGCCCAAAACCTCTTGGTTACTCTCTGAATTGCCTCTAAGCACAGGAAACTGCATTTTGGGGAGTGCTGTCTCCTCTCAGGATGCCTGGCTCCGAAGATCAAAGACTGGGGAAGTGTTCCTGGCACAGGTGGGCTTTGGGGAAGGGGGGTTGCCTTACACCTGCTCAGAGCTAACAGACTCCTGCCCCTGGAGGAGCTGAGGGCCAGGTTGGATGGGACCCTGAGAAGCTCCCATGGCAGGGGGTTTGGAACTAGGTGATGTTTTCAAGGCCCTTTCCAACCCAAACTGTTCTGAGATGATTTTGTGAAATTCCACAAATGCACCACTGCTGTAGCAGGGCATGGTTATAGGAGCTGTCTCTGTAGGGAACCCTCTCAGGGAGGAGAACAAAGCAGAGTTTAAGCTTCAAAAGATGTGGTAGATGGATACCCAAGTTCTTGGAGGTGCTGTTGGGCTGGGACAGACTGAGCAGGGGAGGTGCTGGCTCCAGTCAGGGTGTGCAGATCAAGCCTGACTGAACTTTGTGCCTCATCTCCAAACTGCTGCAGCTCTCTTCTCCCTCCCCATGGCAGTGAGCAGCTCCCTAGAGAACACCTTTGTATGGCAGCAGTGCCCTGATATTTTAATTGTGTTCAGTAATTCTCCAGGATTACTTTAGAAATACCCATTTTGTTTCTTTTAAGTTAGCAAATGTGATGAGTTTGCATTGAGAGAGAGATTTCCTGCAGTGTACAAGTAAATTTTTCTAGAGGAGCATTGAGCAATGAGGGGGAGGAGAAGTGTTCTCAGTGGAAAATGTCCCTCTGGATGCCCATGTGGATGTTGACTTGTGTATGACTGTAGCTGTGGTCACTGGCTATCTGAGCCTGATGCTTTGTGCTCCTTCAGTGTCTGGAAATGGAAAGGCATCTTGCTTGGAGGCCTTCAAAGTCTGTTTAGTGGCCTGTTGAACTCTGCTGGTCAAATTTAGTTCTAAGAGAATATGCTCTGTGCCAGCTGCTGAGTTTAACTGAGGACCTGTGTAGGCTGCTTTTGGCCCCGTGGTGATGTTGTACAAAATTTCCATAACAAATATTCCCACGTCCTGGAGCAGTCAAGGGAGCTGGCTGCTAATGCTTGAGGAAATACTGCTGGAAATAGCTCTAACCTGAGGGGCTGTCCTGTCCTCAGTCTCCTGGGCTTTTGCACCCTTAGAGCCGGGGGAAAAAGTGAGGAGAGGGCTGAGGGTCCTGAGTGTGTGGTTGGGTCCCTTGCTGTGAGCAGGGGTGCAGCCTCTGAGCCTCCTGAAACTGGGTGCCAGCAGCACTGTTCCCTGCAGACTGAATATCCCCAGGGACCACAGACCCAGAGCAGTGGTGTGACACTGCACACTGGGACAGATCCCAGCTGTGCACTCACTTGTCTCTGGTTCAGCAGTGTGGCAGGTTGTCCAGAGGAGCTGGGAATGCCCCATCCCTGGAAGGGTTCAAGGCCAAGGTTGGATGGGTTTTGAACAACCTGGTCTAGTGGGATGTGTCCCTGCCCATGGGGTCCCTTCCAACCACACCATTCTATGGTTCAGTCACTTTAGTTCAGTGCAGAAAATGCCAGAGAGGGTCTGGGGTGTCCACTGGACCCATCTGGCTGCTCTGATGCGTCACATTCCCATCTCTAAAAACTGGTTTTGCCCTCCAAGTGAGCATTTCACACAATTCAGAGTTTACTGCTATTTCCTACCCTCCTCTGTACTTGGCACTGGTAATTAGATACCTTGGTTTTGGAGGTACCATTTGAATTTTGAAATTTTGAAATTTTATTGACTTTTTCTACCTCTACCTTGTCTCCCAGTACAACTTCCAGTGCTTTCAAATGCTTGCCTTTCCTCAAACCCCCTGAACCCTCCACTTTGGCTGTGGTGGAGCTTTTTTCCTACCTGCTCTGTGCACACAAGTCCCCAGAAGAGTGCAGATGGAGCTGTCTGGCAGTAACCCGTGGGCTGTGCTGACAGCTCGGTGTGAGAGGCAGCCTGGATTAAAACTAATCCTGTTGTGTGGTAACAGCTCGAATACCTCGAGCCCTGCTGCTCTGGCTCCCCAGCAGCCTGGGCTCCCACGCACCACTGGAATGTGACACACATCTGTGTGAGGTTGCCACGGGCTCCAGTGGCTCTTGGGCTGCTCCAAGGGAGTTTTGCTGGTGGTGGGGAGCACCAGGAATGCTGCTGGAGGAGAGCAGTCAGAATTCAGTGGGTGGATGTTGGAACCCAGGGCACAGGGAAGATATCCCTGCCTGTCCTGACAGACTCTGATCCTCAGGAGAGCAGTGCTTTGGACCTTTCTCCATGGAGGGGACTTCCAAGGCTTTGTGATGGAGTGGAGTCTGTGAGTGTGTGAGGTGGATGGTGGTGTGGTTTGTCACAGAGTGAAAAATTTAAACTTTGGGGTTTTTAGTATGGGGGTGGATGGAAGACAGAATGGAGGATTTTGGGCATTGTCTGATCTCCTTCTTCTTCTTCATCTCCTCCATTTTCTGCAGTGTGGGTGGTGTTGGGTGATTGGCTGGGGAAAGTCACAGTGCAGATGTTGCGTGTTAGAGAGTTAGTCAGTTATTGATAGAAAAGTAGAAATAAAGTACGTTTTTAGAGTTAATTGGACAAGATGGCTTTAAAAGACCTTGAACCTGTCCATCTTGTGACTTTTTTTTGCTGTGTTCCTCACCATGCTAAGCCTGGTGCAGGTGGTGTGGAGAGTTTTTGATAAGATAAAAAATAAACAGCAACCTGAAGACTGAAAAGGATCCAGTTCATCTCTCAATCCTGGCACAGAACTCTTATTAGGAGTCTCCCTGCCCCCAGGGGGCCCCCAGGGAGGATTCCCACAGGTGCACCCTTTGGGGTGAAGGAGGATATTAATTTCTAGGAGGATGGGAGAAGGCTGTAGGAAGGTTTTAGCAGAGGCTCTTCACTAAGCTAGAGGTTTGTGGTAGGCTCAAGGTGGTAAAGCTGGGATGTCCTGGGTTACCTCCTAGCTAGAACCAGGGACAAGAAACTGGAAGGGTTCAGAGAGAGTGTGATGTGGAGGCTGCAAAGGTCACTCAGACCAGTTCCCCACCCTGCTGTGTTCAGAGTTTCCCTTTCCTTGTAGGAAAGAGGAGGACATCTATTTTACTCTAATTTTTGTAGCCTCCAGGTAGCAGACTAGTTTTTGCTGGCTGGCAGCATGGTGTGGCTGAAAGTCTTGTGGGCACTCCTCGAGATTTATGTATACAAACTTTCTGTCAGAAGAATCCTTTCCCATCCACAGAGCAGGGCACCTCTGGGCAGCTCTTGATCCATCACGGACGTCAGGCTGGATCTGAAGATGCCTCTGACCAGCTTTCTGTAGGAAACCAGCACTTACATGAGCTCAGCTCCAGCCTTCCACCCTTTCCCTGCTGTGGGAGGAGATGTGGCAAATCTGTCATGTGGGCTTGTCTAGGGACCACACCAAAAGCTCCCCTGATGAGGCTGCAGAAAACGCTGACTTGAACGTTCCTGGTGTTGGTCAGAGTTGGGTGAATTAGTGGTGTTAGGTGGTGGATCAGTGGATGATGGGCACTGGGGTGGATCAGTGGTCCTTGGATGACTCCACACCTGCTGAGGTGAGAAGCAGACAGCTGCATTCCTTGGTGAAGTGGAAATGAGCTGCTGTCTCTAAGTCAGCTTTGCCGCCCTTAAGGCCATGCTGCTGTTTTGTTTTCACCTTTGTCTTGAATCATTTTGGTACAGAGCAGCCTCCTGCCCTTGGGAGATCAGGATGCAGTAAAAAATAACAGTAGAAACACCCTCTGCTCTCCCTGCTGGGCGTAGAAGGTAAGTCCTGAATACCCAGGCAAGTCCATGCCTAGGGTGGTTAAGAAGCAGGTTGTCTTTCCTGGGGTCTGTGTGAGGTTGCCACAGGCTCCAGTGGTTCTTGGGCTGCTCCAAGGAAGTTTTGCTGGTGGTGGGGAGCACCAGGAATGCTGCTGGAGGAGAGCAGTCAGAATTCAGTGGGTGCATCCTTTGGGATGAAGGAGGATATTAATTTCTCCTTACTCTTCTTTGGGCTGGTGAGCCAAAACCTGCCTCGAGCTGTGCCGTGCACAGAATGCAGAACAAAGAGCCACAGGCCACTGTTGTGGTGGTGAACAGTAGTGACCTGTCCCTGCGAGGGGGCAGGAATGTGGGAGAGATCTCAAACCTGCTGCTGCTTTTTGGGCAAGCTGGGATGGAAGTGCTGTCACAGAGAGCTGATTCACAAAGGGCAGTGTGGCTGTTGGTCCTGTCCCTCCACGGGGGACAGAGCACAGCTGACAACACAGAGCAGAAGGGGAAGAGTTCAGATGGAGGAAGGATACAGCGGATGTGTTTGTTTTCCTGTGTTGTTTGTTCTGGGAGCTCTGATGGGTGGTGATAACGTGGGGGTTTCTGGGAGAGTTGGTTTGTTTTGGGGTGTGGGGCACAAAGGTTCGCTAGACCCAGCGTGTGTGCCAAAGGCAGCCAGGCACCCTGATCTATTGGAAGGGGCTTTTAGGAGGATCAAAGCCTCTCTGGCACCAGCCTGTGGCTGCCAGCTGCCTCTAGCACTGCTCCCATCTCCTCACAGACCACCCATTAAGCTGTTGCTTGCCAGGGAGCAGAGATTCCTCTCTCCAAAATTCTCCACAGGCTGTGCTGGGTGTGCTTCCACATAACCTTCCTGGCTCCCTCTTCCTGCCCTCCCTCCAGGCTGCTCCTGCTGGTTTGGCTCTCTCTGCTTGCTCTCCTCATCCCTGCACCCTCAGCTTCCTGATCCTTCCCTCTCCATTTCTTTCCTTCCTTCTCAGTCATGGCTTGAGCAATTAAGAATTTGGGGCACAAGGTGACCCTACTTTGGACACTACCAGGGTGCCTCTGCTTTTTAGCTGCAGCTTTGCAATGAGGCAGATATTTTGATATGTTAGCAACAAATGACAGAATAAGGACAAATGTAGCTGTAAACCTGTTCTGCACTTGCTGGGAAGCTGATCCCCATGGAACTGGGGCTTGGTTGGACACCAGCTCTTGCCAAACCCCATATGTGCTGCTGGTTTTTGTGGCCAGAGGTTTTTATTGGTGTGGATAAATGTGCCTTTGCAGACTGCTGGTGTTGTCTCCCCCTGCCACATCTCAACAGAATTATGCTGAAAAGTGGGGAAAAGTGGGCAAAAGTGAAGCAAGGCTCCCAGGCTGCTGCATCTGACCACATCGAGCATTGGCATCCGTCAGTGCCAGCTGCACAGGTTCCCTTGCACGGATGGAATTCCAAATTCCGGGCAGATTATGCTGGGAACAAGTGTTGCCAGGGGTTATCTTTGTCTTTAAGTGGTGAGAGGAAATGCTGCAGCTTTCCTGAGCCAGATACAGTAGCTCAGTTTTGCAGACCTGGGGTATTCTGGTGAGCCAGGGCAGGTGATAACCAGCACAGAGGGCTGAAGCAAGCACATGTAACAGATACAGAACCATTATTGTTGTTAACTTTACAAATACGCTTTTCCTTATTTCTTAGTGAGTACCCCATTGAAAACATTCATATTTAATTAGCATTGATTCCTTTTGAGTGAATGGCTTTAAAACCTGGGGTGATGGAGCCCCTGTCTCTTGCTCAGACAGTATCACATAACCAGCCCTTCACTTTGTCAGCACAATGAAATAATTCTGTTCAGGCCTGACAAGTTACGCTGCTTGTAGTGAAAATGGTGACTTGAAATTCTCAAACTGTTTCTGGTAGCTGTGTGGGGAAGGCTTGGGAGGGAGCACATTGCAGATTATGTTTTTAATTATTTATTTGCATTTATTTTATAGAAGAGTGTGCAGGTACTGACTGGTCCTTGCAGAGGGTCAGTATCAAGCATGAGGCAATTTTTCTGCAAGTCTGTCTCCTCCTGTCCTCTGTCCCAGACTTAATATTCTGTTTTTCCAGGTGACCCTCCACAAGCTGCTGCCTGGATTGGCCAGTGTATCCTGTACTTGCTAATAATGGTTTTTGAGAAGACTGTGATTAGCCTTGTCCTGCTTATCCCTGGCTGGACAAAGGTAAGCAGTATTTTTCTAGCTGTAGCTGTTGTGGTTTCTTTTTGTCAGCTTTGCCTGATTCATGGTTCCCATGTTTGAAGGCCTTTAATCCTCACATTTATTGACATCACTCTCTACTCATTAGCTATTACTTAAATTTTGGGAAACATGGCTTTCATAATGGTTTGGCTTTTGGTGCATTCTCTTGCTAGTCAAAAGCTAATGGAATAATATGATGCTTCAGTTTTCCTTCCCATCCTTGGAAGGCTAAAATGGGCTGGGCTGGCAGCTGAACTCCTTCAGTTCTGCCAGAGAATTTCTGTGTTATTCTGTCAAGTCAGTCCATGTTGGTGTTTTGTGATCCCATGCTTAAACTGGGGGATTAGAGATAAATTTAGAAAGTGCTGTACAAGAAGTGTGTTGTCTTTTCCTGCTCAGCTGCTTCTGTATGCCGACAATGTTAATTGTGTTGATCAGAAGTTTACCTTTAAAAAAATAAAAATAATAACCTGTGGGGCTTTTAGCCACTTACCTATTGGCAGGTAGGTGTGGTGGGGGTAAAAACCTAATTCTGAGAGTCAGGGATAACTCCAGCTTGGGGTCCACTTTGAGCAGGCTCTGAGGCACCAGGCACTGTGTGTCACTCGATTGAGGAGTTATCTCCAGCAGTCTGGGAGCACTTAACTCTTCAGGGGTTGTCCTTCAGACCCAGTAGCCCACAGTGCTCACACGTGGATGTGAACTTCGTCAGCAGCACCAGTCCCGATCCAGAGATGCTGCTGGATTCCTCTCCATGATTGCTGTTTGTGGCTGGTGTCCTTGTTCTGCAGATGAACTCCAGGGAGCCAAGGGAAGTCCCACCAGCTGTTGTCATGGCTAGTCACACTGAAAGACTCACAGTACTTGTTTTTGTACAAAATCATGTGTTTGGCAGCTGGGCTAAGGGAATGTCCTGTGTCATCTTTTAAGAGCTGGGTTGAAGCACAGGCTGCAGAGCTCTGGCTGTTCATGTAAGACAACCAGTTTTCATCAAAGATTTTGCAACAGAGCTGTTCAAATAATGCTTCTAAATGTCTTCTCCTCTGCAGCTTCAGCAGATCCTCCTGGGTTACATCCCAAACCCCCAGCTGGAGCTCGTCCTGGTGATGTTTGTTGTGCCTTTCATAGTCAATGTAAGTGGTGCCTCTGCAAGTGCTGGGTGGGCTGGTTTGGAAATTGCAGTACAGCCATGGGAGTGTGCACAGGGTCTGGCTGGGGGCAGCCTTGAAGTGCCTGGGACAGGGTAGAGGGGTGTGTAAAGGAATCTGTGGGTCACAAATCTGTCACTGCCACAGTCTCTGTTCCCAATTCCCATCCCTTTCTCCGAGCTGCTGTGGGGCTGACTCTTCACCTCTTGGAATAAAGCTGGGTCTTGTTAGGTGAGAACTCATCTCAACAGCATGGGGATGCCCAAAACCCTTTAATGTCCTATAGGATGGCTTGTGACCTTGACAATCCAGTAATTTGGCTGGATGTCAGATTGTATTACAGCAGGACAAGGTGTTCAAGGTTACCCAGGACTGTTCTTCTCAAAACTAGTTTGACAAAACCTCTTGGAAGCTCAGCTCTTTCCTTGTTCCCCTGATTCTGGATAATCCTTGAGCTGCTGCTGAGTTCCTGCTAAGGTGGGAAGTGGGAACAAGGTGTTGACACTCAGATGCTCCCTGGACAAGCAGGGGGTTGAACTCACTTTCAGCTCATCCCATGCACATTTCAGTAGGTGCAGCACTGGCAAAGTTGGATTGATCTGCCTCTCTCCACCGTCCCAGGCTGCATTTCCACATTAGAAAGCAAATTCTGGTCCTCAAAGAACTGACCAGGGACTGGTTCAGGCAGATGAACTTTGGATGGAGTTTGGTTTAGTGGTTTTGTTCTGGTGGGAACTCAGCCTATTGTGGTCTTATTTAATCTAGGTCCTCAACAAGTCTGGAAACAACAGGACTTGTGTAAGAAGGGACTTAAGGAATTTCACTCATCCAATGCCCATGGACACAGTTGATGCAGGGCTGATTTAGATATGAGGTTGATCAAGGCTGGATGTCTGGAGAACCCAAGAGGAGAAAAAATATCTATGATGGAATGACTCTGTATTTTGGTCTCTGCAATCTGTTGATGTAACTTCTTTCTCCCCAAGGCCATTATGTTCTGGGTTGTGGACAGCTTGATCATGAGGAAGTACAAGCAGAAGGATACCCTAGACATCAATGGATCCACAGAAACTCCTCGGGCCAGGAGGACTGAGGAATCTCAGGTAAGACCAGGGATGCAAACCTGTGGGATGGTCTGTGTGTTTTACCACAACCCTGTAACAGAGCATCACACTGCCTGGAGCTGGGTTGGTGCTTCATGAATGTGGGTGATCACCCTGCAGAGTCAAACTCACTCCAACCATAAGCAGTGTCACAGCCCAGGAAGTGTTGCTGAAATACTGCCCTGGATGATGACAATATGAGCTGGCTTCTGCTCTGATCTGTGTGTGCAGGCTAAAACTGTCACTCTGAGCTTTGCTGTATTTAATTGTAATTAATTTTGGCTGGGAAGAGCTGACTTTGCTCTCTGTAATTGTTAGCATCCCTTTTAGAGGACAAGGCTTAGCTGGGAATCCTATTTTTGTCAGCATTTGGTATTTTTTCAACCAGATTGTCCCTTAGCTGGAGGAGGCTGTGTTTTGTGTAGTCTGAGCCCAACAGTTAAAAGTTGTGGTGGGGGAGGGAATGCTGCAGTTCCAGCAGACTTTGTTCTTAATCATCTGTAGTTTGTTGGGTAGATGGTGTCTGCTTCTCACTGACCTTTGGGCAGAGTCCACAGTCTTGGTTCCTGGGAGGAATTCCCTTCCTTCTCCTGGCACCCAGGCCTGGTTTCAGTGTGCTCTGTGTACAACTGCTGATATCCTGCAGCTCACTGGTGAGACTTACCAAGATAAGATAATTTCTGGCAATCACAGCCTGGTTCCCGGAGGAGCTTCTGCTGAGGAATTTAGGATGAACAGAAATAGCTCTTGCTCTTTGAGAGCTCTTTCATAAGCAGTAACTCAGCTCTTGTGCTGATAGATGGGATGGCCCATCACTGGTGACCTTGCAGCACACACAGAGGTGACAATGTTTTATCAGTGTGTGCTTGGCAGTCTGCACAGCAGCCAAGGCTTCTGTGTCCCAGGGGTGCAGTGGGGAAGTGGCCACTGCTCGTGCAGTGTCAGAGGAGCCCTGGCTCTGGCAGGGAGGGCAGGCAGATGTGAGCAGCTGTTGAGACAAGAGGGTCACTCCTGCTGGCCCTGCCTGTGGATAAACAGCTCTGGCCAGGTCACTGGTGGCAAAGCCCTGCCCTGCTCCCTGGATGTGTTCCTCAAGGCCCAAGCTCAGTTAGAATTACACCAGCTCAGAAGCAGAGCTGAGGAGCTGAGACAAGGACCTCCCTCACAGCTTTTGGAACCAAGCCCTGCAGCATCCAGCTCATGGATGGTGGCTGCCATGGAGGTGTCACAGGTGGTGTCCCTGCTGCTCTGTGCAGGTGGAGCTGCACCTCTGCCTTGTTCCACTGTGTTGGAATTTAGGGTACAGGGAATATTTTTTTCTTTGTTATGATAAGTTTTGATTTTTAGGAAGGTATTGTTTTTAATCTTTGTTTACGGAGAGGAATTTTAAGATGTTTAAGATTTTGTGATGAAGTGGAATTTCTGAGTGTGTGAAGTGGATGGTGGTGTGGTTTGTTATAGAGTGAAAAATTTAGATTCCCACACACTGGAACACTGCAAGTGCTTTGTGACCTCTAGCTCAGTTTTGGATGATCTAAAGGAACAATACCTGCTAATTTCCAGATGCTAAGAAAGCCTCTTCTGGCAGGTCAACAGACAGGAAATTTCAATTAGTGGAAGCAATTCCCACAATCTGCCACTTTCTGTCAAAGGTTTCTCTCACTTTCCAAGTACCTGACTGCTTTTTTCTGAAGACTTCAGCAAAAATTCAACAATGTGCAGGTCATCTCTTCATCCTGAAACCCTCTGATCCATCACTGCAGTGGAGCTGCCAAGGGGACTGGTTTCTCCTTGGAGCAGTGTGCAGGGATTGCCTCCTTTATGCTCAGACACGTTCCTGTGCCTCTGGCCAACAAATATTTTGGGCAGAGAAGGAAGCTTATGAAGAAATACAGAAGTGGGTGACCTGTTTTCTAACTCTTTCTTGGCACTGGGCCTTGAGGAATAGCCTTAAGCTCCTGCTTCAGGTGTCAGCTCCTTAAGCTGTGAACTAAAGATCATGTTGACTGGCTGAGCCCTACAGCTGGATTGACTGGAATTTAGGCTCCAAAACAGAAAATGAGCATTTGCTGGGCCTGTTGCTGCTAATAACCTGTTCAAGTGGGGGAATTTCATGTTTCCCTGCTGCTCAGTGGAGGAGGAAGGGGGGCTGAGGAGTGTAGGGCAGAGCTAATGTGTCCCCCAGGTTTATCAGGGTTCATCAGGGCTGTCTCGCTGCAGGCGCCACCAGCTCCCCATCTTAAATTTCAACCCTCTGCCTATCTCACCAATGCAGTGTCATTATTTTCACATGAACCAGCAGTTTGTGTTTGGAAAAGGAGCAGGAGAGACAGGAAGGAGGATGGAGAGTGGGCTGAAGTTAACCTGTTAAAAGCCTACGCTCTGTGCTTTCTCCAGGGGCAGCAGCAAACCTCAGCTCTGTCCTTGGCTGGGCAGCAAGAAGAAACCCAGCAACAGCAATCCTGCTTCTGGTGTCACTTACTGACTCTGTGGCAGCCTCTTGTGGCTTTAAAGCTCCTTTGGTGAACCAGAGGATGAGCTCTTGCTGCTTCTTTTACACTGGATCCCTGAAAGGGACAAACTCCCTCTTACGGTTGGAAGAATTCCATCCTTCTGTCCTTCCACGTCAGTCTTAAGCTTTGTGTTGTTTCAGTCTCCTGCCCTGCCTTGTAAATGTTCATGGAGTAATTTTTTTTTCTCCTCTTGTGGGGTAGAAAAGCATCTCTTGAATGCCAGTTTGCATCCAATGCTGTTCAGCCTGGGGAAATTAATTCATCTGCAGGGCCCTTCTTTTTGCTTTGGATGTGTCCTGCCCTTGACCCGAGGCTCTTTCCCCTTGCCCTTGTAACTCCCAATGAACTTTAGATCTTATCAGTGATTTCTGTGTTTCCTTCACTCAGGAAAACAAGTCGATTTTAATAATGTTTTATTTGATCTTTTTTCAGTTGTTGTTTATTTTCCCCAGGGAGGTGGATGAGTTTCTGTTCCTTTCCTGAAGGCTTACATTTTTAGAGCCAACCCTTAAAGCAAAAGTCCAGTAACAGTGGTACTTGTGAGAAAAATTAAGGTGAAATTAGAGGCTGGAAGGAAAGTTAATATACTGCATGAGGGCCTGCCTTTGGTCAGGATGGAGTTCAGCACCTGTCCTAATTCTCTTCATAAGGAACTCTGTATTTTGGCATTCATTAGCTGAAGATGCTGATAAGTGTTGAATAAGTGCTTATAAGTGTTGAAACACTTAGAAAATCCAAGAGCAAGTTGCATTTTCCTGTTGCTTAGAAACAATTTTATTTTTGATTTTTTTTAATTTTTAATTAGCTCAAACTCGTGGTGAACTCAGGTGCCGGGTCCTTACAGGGAAGATAAATGAAAGTGGACGTAGAGGTGCTCCTGGAAGGAAACTGTCCCACCTCACAGTCCTCCTGACTCGTGGCAAATCATGCTGTGTTATGTGAGGTGTTTGAGGACTGCTGAGTGAGACAGCAGCACATTGTCCCAGCACTGGGAAACCATGTCCCACTCCCAGCTGTGCCACCAGCCCGCTGTCATCCTGACCTGGATGCATCTGCGGGGAAGGAGCCTTGTCCAAGTTGTTCTGAAAACTCCCAAATTGGAGTTGGGCTGGAAAATGATATCTCAGAGTGTATCCTGTGGCTGTCATGGCAATGAGGTGCTCTCTGGTGGTGCTGCTTGCTGGGAAATTGTGGAAAGGTTACTGGGGACACTTGCTCCTGTAGCTTCCTGGAAGTGAGCTGTTGGGGCATGGGTTGGACTTGATGATCTCGAAAGTCTCTTCCAACCCAATGATTCTGTGAATTCTGTGAAGTGTGTGTGTGGTGGGCAGGTAGCAGCCTGGATGGGTCTGGGTGCACAGCACTGTGTCACCATTCCTGCTTGGCTGCAAGGGGATTTGAGTTTTCAGCTGAAAGCCACCCAGATCAGCAGTTCAACAGGCCCCACAACCAGTCTGTGGCAGCCTGTCAGAGCTCAGTGAGTTCACAGCTCTGCCTGTGAGTAATTAGACATTTCTTCAGGTCCAACAGGAATATCACAATATCAATGTGATAAACAGAGGAAATCTTCACGTGAGAGAGATGGAAACTTTCCAGTGCGTGTCCTGAACCGAAAAAAAAAAAATTCCTTGAGACCAATGAGGGGGACAAGAAGAGAGCTTAGTCCTTTGGGTGTCTGACTGTGAAGAGAGCAGCCCTGGATGGAGGGGCTGGGGTGTGTGTGAGGGTGGGGAGCAGGAAATCTTCCCCTGCGGCTCTTCTGCTGCTTTGAAGTCACTGACTCACTGGAGTTCTGTTTTTCCTGTTTTTAGTGGTTTTGTTGCTGTGGTGACTGGCCCCGTGGTGCTGCCTGAGTGCTAACAAGTGGAGGGCATGTTAATTCACAGCTGTGTGTGGAGATAGAGATAGGAGTAATTCCCCCTGCTCCTGGCTTTGCCCAAGGGATCCTGAGCTCTGGGAATGTTGGGAATAGTCTGTGTGTGAGCACTGGGCTGGAGGCCCATGAACCATCCCTTGACTTGGGCCCTTGAGCTGCAAGGCTGCTGAGACAGGCACAGGGACACTTCATGGTGACAGTGCAGCTTCTCTTGCCCAAACCTGTGTGTTTGAGGAGGTGGGGGTAGGACAGGGCTGAGCAAACAGCCTGGTGTGGAGCACAGCTCTGACGAGGAGCAGCTGAGGGAACTGGGGATGCAGGAGGAAAGGAGGCTCAGGGGTGACCTGGTTCCTCTCTACAACTCCCTGGAAGGAGGTTGTAGCCAGGTGGGCATCAGTCTTCTCCCAGGTAACAAGAACAGGACAAGAGGGAACTGTGGTCTCCACAACCTTGGTCAGAGAGTGAGAAAACTGCATTTTTCAGGGTCAGCTTGAGACTCTAAGCAGTCCTAGCCAAAATAATGATAACCTGTTCTTGTAACAATAGGCACGTGCTGTTTTTCCCTTCTTTCCGTTTTATTTTCTTCTAAGATAGTTTACTAAAAGGTGTTGGGCTGGCCAGCCAACCAGGTATAATGTATTGATTAGTTAACCAATCCAGTCCAGTTGGATTGGAGTAGTGTATAAAAGGAGAGAACTTTGTAATAAAGTAGATTCTTCCTGAATACTCAGCCTTGGAGTCTGTGTCGTTCTCTTGCCGTAATAGCGACAGGGAACGGCCCCAGGTCGCACCAGAGGTGGTTTAGATTGGATATTAAGGAAAATTTCTTTACTGAAAGTGTGGTCAGACACTGGCACAGGCTGCCCAGAGAAATGGTGGAATCACCATCCCTAGAAGTGTTGAAAACACATGTAAATGGTGGTGCTCAGGGACCTTTAGTGGTGAACATTTACTGGTGAACCTGGCAGTGCTGAGTTAATGGTTGGACTCAGCCTAGGAGGTCTTTTCCAACCTTGAGGACTCAATGACTGTAACCTCTCCAGCCATGAATATTACCCATGCACACTGCTGGCTGGCTGGCATTGGGTTTCAGCTCCTCTGCAGTCAGTGCAGCCATCTCCTGGATAAAATCCAGCCTTTTTCCTCTTCCAGAGGATGTGGCTGCCCACACGTGGCTCCACCTGCATCTTGCAAATGCTCAAGGCTGATGGCAGCCAGTTTAGAGCAGCCCATGGTAGCCTCAGGTGTGGGGTTAACTACTGGGGGTGTAGGTGTTCTTTTGGGTCCTCCAGCAAGAAAAAAAAGTGCTTTTTTACCTCAAACTCCAGTGAGAGGTGTCAGTGCTCTGCTTTGGCTCCCAGAACTCATACTGGACCAGGAGCTGCTGTGCCAGGCAGAAATGAGGTGCTGCCAGGCTAGGACACCACTCCTGAGCTGCCTGGCCATGGCTGAAGCTGAGCCTGTAGCTCTGCTTTCCCTTCTGGCTGAGCTGTGGAGGTGACAAGTGGCTGGGGGCCTGGGAAAAGGTCTACATGTGCTACAGCTGTTCACAAAATATCTGGCCTGGTTTTTGTACATCTCTACTGAGGCCTGGGCATCCATGTGAGTCCTGTCCCATGGGGATCAGAGCCTTCAGCTGCCTGTTCTGGTCTCAAGGAAGGGGCTGGGACACCACATGGTCGTGGTGCCTGTGCCCAAATCTGTTTGGCTGTTGTTGGAGAGATGGTCCAGATGAACTTGGGGCCTTACCCATCTGCCAGAGAGGATTGGATCTGGCAGCAGACCCCTCTAGGAATGCTTGACTCGTTCAGCGAGCAGTATTGAGAAGATCTGAGACCTTTGACTCCATCAGCATCTGTCTGTTCTCCTTTCTAGGTATTGCTCTCTCCAGACATGGATTTTGATCAGTCTGAAAGCGACCAGGATATTTCAGGACTCTGGGGGACCAGCCAGAAGATGAAGCAGCCCAGCTATCAGGTGGTCATCTGACAACAGCAGGACACGGGAGCTGGAGGAAGGAGCAGCACTGTAATCCTTGAGCTGGCCAAGGAAGGGCAGGCTGGGGTGACCCTTGTGGATCCACAGAGATCCTTTTGCCTGCCTCATCCTAGACCTGTCCTGCAGTTTTCTTGTGGATGCTATCTGTGCATCCTGTACAGGCTTGAGCAGTATCTGCTCTACCTGTCTGCCCCACATGCAGGCACGGTGAGGTTGGGGATACAGGGATGTATTTTCCCTGGCTGGACAACTGGGTGTGACTTTTTTTTCTTTTGCCAGGGCTAGAGACTGAAATGAAAATATTGTCTGATTTTTTAATAGAAAAAAAAAAAGGCTCTATTCTGTACTACCTGAACTGTGACACTTTTATATGCACAATGCTCAAAAGAATTGGTTTGCAATATGTATTTAAATGTCTTGAATTGGGAAGCTTCTCCCAGTGGATCTGATTCTTTTTACTGTTTTATAAGGAATCCAATAAATACTTGACCTAAAATTGCTTCATAGATTGAATGTGCTTAATGTTCTGCACAACCCTAACACTGTGAAAGGGAGGAAGGGGAGCTGTAGAAATCTTTCCTGACCAAGGAAGACTCTGTTTCTGCAGCAGGGCTGTTCTGGTAAACTTAAAGATGAAGAGCTTGAGCCACAGAGCTTGGTTTCAGTTGTAGGAACTGCTTCAGTGCAAAGCCCTGATGCTGCAGCATCAGCCTGTGCTGGGCTCCAGAGCAGCCTCAGAGATGATCCCAGGCACCACCTTACAAGGGAGTGTTTACTGCAAGTTCAGTTTAAAATAAACAACTGAAATGTCTGCAGGATCTGATTCAAGCTGTGTCTGAAAGCCCCACTAGCTTTTACTGGGATTTAGAGGTAAAGGACCTGGGGTAGTACTGCTGCCAGAAAAGACCCTGGGTCACCCCAGGGTGGCACTTTCTGCTCCAAGTGGGAAGTGCAGTTTGCTGTTTGCTTTCCTCTTAGCAAACTGTATTTGTCTATAAACACAAAAATGCAAAAACACTTTGCAGCTGTCCTGGGGAGAGAGTGAGCACAGAGCAGCTGCACCACCCCACTCCCAGGCTGGGTGCAGAGACACAGCTGTGGAGAGACCCAGCCAGAGTCCAAATGGGGCGGACAGTCCTTGGAGCAGGGATCCAGGATCCACTGGGCTGGTATCCCTAGTGGAGCCATAGCCAGGCTTTGCTTCTTGCAAGACAACTCCCCTTAAGCGATGAATGGGAAGGATCTTTTCTTTTTCTTTTTTTTCCCTTCTATTTTTCCCAAGAAAACAGCCCTTATTAAGGAGTAAAAATTAAAGGATTTGGATTTTCTAACTTGGATGGATTTAGGCGTAAAGGCTGAGCTTGGAGCATGTGAAGATTCTTGGTGGGGGATTTTTTGGGGGTTTGGTTTGTTGTTTTTCTCCTGACTTCAAAGAGGTTTGAAGCCTCAGATGCAAATCAAAGTCTCGGATGCCCCTCAGTGAGCTAGACACGCTTGGCTACACTTGCAGCTGTGCAGCTTTAAACTGTTTTTCTGGAAATTAAGTCCTTTTTTGTTTTTTTTTTCCTTAATGAAGGGTCAAAATCCTACTTCTGCTGGCACATCAAAAGGCTTTTGGAACACATGGCACACAGCGCTCTGAATAGATTATTTATATTGCTCAGTGCATTTGGTTTCTCAACACAACTTCTGCTTGTCTGGGGAGTTCTGCACTGGTAAGGGCTGGAGTAAGTCCTGTGCTGTGCAAGGTTTTGACTGGAAATGGATTAAAACAGCTTCCCTGTTAGAAACATGCTCCCTGTTTTGAGGGATACTGGTGTATTGAAGTTTTTTTCTTGCTATGGGGCTGCACATTGCAAACCTGCAGTGGATGAAGAGTGCAAATTTGGCCAAAGCAATGTCCTTGTCCTAAACTGGACATGACCTTCATTTTAGCCCTCAGTTGAGGCTGTCTGAGAAGGTTCACAACCGGCAATAGCAGGACAAGTGAGATGTGGGGGAAGGCTCTCCCTCTCCATCCTTGTGCAGCCAGTGCTGTTCCAGCAGCCCTGCTCCCTTCCCACCTCTGAAATGGTGCCAAGCAATTGTTTCCACTGCACTCCAGAGTGAGTGCTCAGCCTCATTCCTGAGCTGTCTGAGCAATGTGCAATCACTAGGCACAACCCTGTGAATCCAAGTGCTCTGTGACACTCCTGGAGATGAGAACAAATGCAGCTCCACTGCAACAGAAGCTCTGGGAGTTCTCTGGGATAGCACAAAGGGCTGTGAGGACCAAGCCTGAACCTATTCCCCCTCGTGAGAGAGGGAAGTGTTGTGATGTCCACTTCAGAGCTGAGAAAAGTTGAAAGTTACAGTCCATGACCTGCCTTTGCTCTTGGGGCAGCAGGAGCACAAACTGTTTTCCCATGTCCTATGCTACTGTATTTAAAGTCTGTGGTTAAACTCTCATTTCTATGTGGGAGCAGAACCCTAAGGTCTGGTCTTGCCTCCTACCAAGTGTATAGAGACTACAGAACATCAGTGAGCTTTAATTTTCCACTGAAATTCTTCTGGTTCCCATCTTACTGTTAACTCGTGAGTGGATCTTTCAGTCCTCTGGTAACGTGAGCCTGTCCAGCAGCATAAAACACACACAGCCTTAGCTGCAAAGCTTGTTTCATCTTTGCCAAATGAAAGCTTCACTGCAATGTTCACTGTAAAATATTTATTGTGAAATGGATAACTGGAGCCTTAAGGAGACCTTGAGAAGCTGGACTGAGAAGTTGGACTTGACCCTGTGATCTTCAGGCCCTGAAAGAAAGAAATGTGTTTCCTTGGCTGGAGGAGGAGAAAGAGGAGCAACAATGCACCTGAATTATTAGCAGTAGGAGTGTGTTTATATATATTATATACATATCTATGTACAGAGGAGATGAGGGGAGAGCCTAAGCCAGCCACTCCCCTCAGCAATACACGTGGACAGCACAGTGTGGGAGGGGAGGGAAGGTTTCAGTAGGGACAGTATGGAAACACCTGCCCAAACCCTGGGGTGTCCAGGAATCCCCTGCCACTTTCCTGTTCTCTCCGTGCTAGTGAAAGGGGAGGTTGTTTGGATGTGGGCTGTGGGTGATCTTCCTCCTCTCCTCTTGGGCAGAGAAGTCAACTTCACAGCTGTTCTTCCTCATCTCTTTCTGGCCCACAAGCAAACTGCAGAGCATCAAACCTCTGTTGTTATTCCACACTCAGGACTGTGCTGAAGATTTTTGCTCTCACTCACAGGAGAGCTATTTCTCAAGACATTAGGGCCCAAAGCAGTAGTTTCTTCTTTATGTTCTGTTCCAAAGTACAAGCCTTGGCATGAGTTTTGTGCTAACTGAGCTCTCTGTAAGGATCTTCCAGAGTGCAGCTAAATCTTGCTGGCTGCTTTTACCGTTTCCCTCTTCCAGGCAGCACATGGTGTGAGTGGAGAAACCATGCTTGCCACCTGCTCTGCTGCCACGGTGCTTGCAGCACTAACGAGCTGATCAAGCAACTGGAAAATCACCACCCCACCCCCAGCAGCTGGAGCTCCAACAGCCACAATATGATTTAATTGTTAAATAAGAAAAAAATCAGTCACCACTGAACCTATTTCTGTAGGTCTCTGGCAACTGTTTTCTCCTAACACATGGATGTCATTTAATTCCTGGAGATGCTTCCACACCCAGCCTCCCTCCTTTGCAATTCTGGAAAGGCAGAGCATTCATGAGCTCAGTTTGGCCTTGCCATGTAAATGTCTTTGTGGTTGTCAAGTCCCCTTTGGACAAGTTCTCTGCTGAAACTCCCCCGTGGCTGATCTACAGCATTGCTCAGTGATGCCTCACTTTAAATACACCACAGCCTTGCAGTTTTGGGTTTGGAGCACCACCTGCAGTGGGGGTGGCTGGCAGACCCTTCTGTAACCTCCTGCTGCCAAATTCTTGCTGCGCACAAATTCCTGCAGTGTAGGGAAGGAGAAGAAGCCGGGGAAATCGGGATGAAAATTTTTTGACAATTTGGAATAAATAAAGACTTCTTCCCTGATTACAAAAGCAGCTATAATTGCCTAATCGAAATTCAAGAGGCTGCTTTGTAGGCTCACAAGCTGTTGTGGGTTCTGGTTTGTCATCCCTTAGGAAATTTTAATCCTTGCTGAGCAGAAGGGGCGTGATGCTCAAGGACATGGCTGGTCTGTTGGAAGCTCATGATGGAACTTGGTTTCTTTCTGAGGGAGCCAAAACTCAAGAAATCACTAACCCTGCAATGTTATTTAAATTGAATTATGTTGAATTAACTGCTCCCTGGAATGGGAGCCTGCACCACTCCTGTTGCTGCTGAAGACCAGAGGTGCTTTTTAAGCACACAGCCTGTGCACCAGGACAGCAATAAACCCCATCAAGATTTTCACCACTTTTAGGGGTTTGTAGTGATTCAGGGAACATCATGTTTAGTGGCAAATCCAGACCTCATCCCACTAACCAGGAAAGCAATACCCTCCTGTGGCCTGTTGATTTAAGGTCTTGATTTTGTTTGATGCTAATGGGTGGCTGCAGATTAATATCCACCCACCTCTCCTCTCTTTTTGTCTTTTTCTCCTTTCCCTGTGGACCATGGTTGGAGCAGGTGCTCCATGTCACTTCTTTGCAAAGCCTGTCACCTCCACAGGCACTGTTCTGTATGATCTGCCTTTTGTGGGGTGACTCACCAGCCCCAGGGGGTATTGCACAGATCCCTACCTGGGTTTATTTTAAGGCCAGCAGCCTCTGCACTGTTCACTGGCTTATTTCTCCCTCCCTTCCCACTGGGAGAGCATCAATCATGCCTTTAACCACTCCCTTTCCCCCAGCCTTCTTTTTCTTCAGGAATTTGATGAACGTTCATTTAGCATGAAAGAGAGACAGCTGATTTCCAAGGACAAAATCCTTGGTTTCTTTGGCACCAAAAAGTAAGGAAATATTCATAAGCTGCCTACTAAAGGCTTCAGAAGGGACCTGCTGTCACACGTGCTGCTGCAATGCATTGCTGTGACCCATCTTAAAGGCTGGTAATGGTCCCAAAGCTGGTCCCTGTGTCGAAAGGATGAGAGGCCAAGTAGTCCCTGTAGCTCCCATCGATCAGTTTGTCCGCGTTGTTCTTGGCAAACCAGCAGTCGACTTCCTGCTGGCCATTGTAGATCCTCCTCTGCTTCCACACGACAGGAACCAGCCTCCCCTTCACCTTCAGGGTGTTTGTAGGGTTTGCCTTCAACGCCTCAGTTTGGTTCTGCCCAGCCTCCTGACGACTTGTGTTTAAGGATTCCTGAAGAAGCTTAACTTCATGGCTCAAGAACTGACCTGCAAGGCAAGATAAAATGAGTCCATGGCTGATTCATGCCTGTTTATAAATTGTTGTGGTTTGGTGGTTTGTTGGGGATTCTTTTTTGGGTTTTGTTTTTTTTTTTTACGATGCATTTGAGGATTCTCAGCCTACGGATCTGTAAAGGGCTTCTCTGCAAGAGCAGGATGAATCTTGTTCCTGTGATTCATTTCTAAATCCCACAAACTTAGAGGTTGGAATAAAACCCTATGTTTTTTTCCGTGGGTTACTAAAAAGCTAAAGAGGTTTTTTAGCTGCCAGGAGTAAGTTCCCTTCTGTGGGAATGGTTACTAGAGGTTATAAACCCACGCAATGTCCATCAGCAAGCAAAAAGTCCTAGGCATGAAGATTCAAGTTCTGTTCCCTTGCCTTCCTGGGAGAAAGTTCTTCTAGGCCAAACCTAAGTGTGGGGATTTAGAGGTTTGTCCGTGAGAGTGGCCTGAGTCCAAAACCCCATTCCTAAGGGATCATCTCCTGCTTCACCCGGGGGTGTCTGAGTGGCATAGAAACTAAGGCAGAAGTTTTAGAGTTCTGCACCTGTACGTGACCAAAAACATCAATACTTCTCATTGGCTGAAAGAACACAACCATCTGGTCATTAGCTGAGCCTACCTAAAGCCTAGTTCCTTCAAAAGGTAGGGGTGGCTCTTCTTTCATTTCCCATTTGAAAGAAAGGGGTCACAAAAAGTTCTTGTGGAAGATTTGGTTTCTGTCTGTGTACTGGGAGAATCAAGCACATGTATTCTAACAGTAACTGTGTTGAACAATCATTAACAGAGTGGAAATGTGGAAACCAGGCACAGATGGGATAGGGAGAGATAGCTCCTACAGGAAAAAGACAGGAGAGGAGTTGTTTGAGAGAGGATGTAAAAGTCTCACCTGGGAACTTAATCCTCACCTGCCTTGCTCCTTCCCTCCTGTCTCTGCTCAGAAATAATCATTTTTGTCTGATTTACAGCTCTGAACTTGAAAACCCGTCACCTACCCAGTAGCCCGTGGGAGTCAGAGGAGAGGCCTTTACTGTTGGAGATGTAGAACCCCAGGTGATTCCTCTGGTAGGGAGCTGGCTTCTTGTAGTGGTGGATGAGGATGACGAAGCTGATGGAGTCCCGGATCGTCACGGTGATGTTGGAGAAGGCAGAGATGGACACCTCGAGGCTCCTGCTCCTCACAACAGCACTCCGGCCACAGGACAGGACAAGCCTTTCCCCATCATCCAGGATCACCCTCTTGGGTGTGATCTCCAGGTAAGACCTCTCTGGCTTGTTGCTGAGGATGGTGATGGTGCTGAAGTAAGTCCGGTGCTTCTTGTGGCCCTTGGGTGGTGCGGGAGCTCCGATTAATTGCCCGTTCACGGTTACACCTTGCAAGAAAACAAAATCAGTAAATGAAAGCTGGAACCCAGGGTCACAGGATCACAGAACAGTCTGAGCTGGAAGGGGCCCAGCAGGAACAGGTCTGTTGTCTCAAGGACACAAGCCTGGTGACTGAGGACATGCAGGCTGGTCACCTCGTGCTCAATTATTTCACTTACCAGGATTCAAACGAGTATAATCAGTCTGTTATGGAATTATAACCTGATACAAAGCACATCAATTTACCCAAGCTCAGAAATACTGGCCTTGTCTGCAGGCAGATGCCCCCAGCCCCATTAATCCTAGCACAGTGCCACAAAAAGAACCACTTTTGAGTATTCTAATGTGCAGATCCCACTGAGTCAATTAAAGCATAGATGTCCACAGTAAGATTCCCAGTCATTTTAATATTTGTTATGACCTATTGTCTATAAGACAGTGACTCACTTCCCACAAGCCTCTGAAGACCCACTGAAGAGTGGCAATTAAGGAGGAGGCTTGTTGCTAACCCAAGCTAAACCCAAGCCATTAACACTGGGATGAAATGTTTCCATATCTCGTTATTCCTGATGGGATCTCTCATTTCTGTCTTCAAAGACTTCAAGGTTCTAGTGCTACAGAGTCTGTTTTCCTCAAGCTCATTCTGCATTTGAGCCACAAAATCATTCAAGCAGTAGCACAAACAGCCTGTGAAAGAAGCTGAAGGGAAATATTGCCTGGAGCTGTATTTTACTAAGGCAGACATGAACACAGAAATAAGGGGGCCAGACCACTGCCACACAGAGCAGAATCCTTACAACTTTTTTTGTGAGGTTTTGTAAAACAAGCCTGTGAATTGTCTCTGGTTTTGACTTTCTCCCACTGTTGTTCTGAGCAGACCATAATCTGCTTATTAGCTGCCCTGCTTAGAATTCCAGATGGGATCAGACCACACTTTGGGCCCCTGAGGCTCAGATTGGCTTGAGTAAAGCAGATCCTGGATCATGTGGGTTTCCTCAAGACTGTTGTGACTCTAGCAGTTTGGTGCTTTCTTTACTAAAAGAGCCATGATGCTTGGTGAGCCTGTTTTGGTGCTTTGCTCTGTCCTAAGCCAAACAGTACTGTAAGTAAAGAGGGAAATTCCCACAGCAGAGCAATTTTGGTGAGTCCAAACCTTTTACCTGCAAGCTGTGACTTTGTAACTGGGTGAAGCTGAACCAGACAAAAAACTTTTTTCTAATTTCCTATCACTTTCTTGCCTGTGAGGCACCTTGGTGCTTGGTCTGCTGCAGGGCTGACCTTATACTTTGATTTTCCTCCACAAAGTGCTTGGCTTGGCTGCTCACCAGATTCCTTGTGATCAGAGACCAGCCGGAGGATGTCCCCTGGTTCTCCATCAATATTGAAGCAGACAGAGAACTTGCTGGAGGGAAAATCAATGACAAAGTGAGGGTCCCCATCCGCTGAGAAGACATGGAAAAAGAGATAAATGTGAGAGGCTCACACAAAACTCCAGTGTCCAAGATTGCAACAAAACTGCTGTGTAAAGTGTGTTTGTCCCTGTTTTTTCTAAGTCCTCCTGGCTTGTTGTTTTTAGAGGGTCAGATGGAGTTTGCCAGGAAATGCCAAGTTTTGCTTTGTTTTTTGCAAAGATTGTTTTGTTTTTCTCACAGAAGAGGTTGGGTTTTCAATGACAACTCAAAACCCAAAACAGTCCAGATGAAAATCAGGATATTTTCTTCCCGGAACATAATTTTGGTTATTTATGGGAATTATCACGTAGGTGTTTTGAACTCCTCTTCTCCATTCTTTCTTGGCAAGCTACATCCCCCACAGCACACAGAAATGTGCTTTCTGACCAAGGGCTGCTGCATGGGTCCACCTCACACTTGACCCCTCCTGGCCCTCAGTATCAGGTTGGAGCAGTCAACAGCAGCTCTTGATCCCACAATCTTAATTTTTCAACAATCCTCGACCTATCATCAACAATCAGACAGCTGCCATTAGCAAGGCAAGCCAAAAATCCTAGTTTCTAAGGTGAAAATGACCCTATCAAGAGAAATTCAAGGCAGAAATCTTGATCTGGACTTATTCTTCAGTGTTTAATGCATGGAAAGTTAAGTAAAGGTGCAGGACCACCAGGAAAATTGTAAAATACTATAGAATTTTTTATCATTTTTCCATCTTCAACAACTTTTTTGTATTTCAGCATTATTATTTATAAAAGGTTTTTTCACTATTTCTAGCACAGAGAGAATGTGTTTCTGTTCTCCCCTAACCTGCAGAAGTCTCAAACATGAGGGTCAAGTGTTGTAGATCATCTGCCTTGCTCACACTCCTTCTCATTACCAATCCTCCCTGTATTTTGGTTTTGTTTTCATTTTCCTCCCTACTCTATAGGTCTGACAAACAGAATTTTGGCTGGTCACTTGGATGGTTACACCACAGTGATATGCATCAGAGGTTTCCATAAATCAGTCACTATTATTTTGCATTATTAAAGGCATGAAAAGAGGCACTGACCTGAAGTTTTGGAGATTTTAATTCTCTGTTTTTCTTGCCCTCTGCGAATACCTAGACGTGGGGAAGGAAGGTTGTTACAATTACTTACTGAGCAGCAGAAAGAGACATGTTATAAAAATGTTCCTCAAATATTACTCAGAGACATTATGGGATATATTCCTGCAGCCACTTTAAGTTTCATGTAGAACAACAAGTTTTCTCCAGTAGTTTCTACAGACCAGTAAGTGCTTCAAGGGAGTGAGTGAGGGGCCTAAAAGGTTTGTTAAAGGTTACCCAGCCCACAATTAGCAAAATTAGTATGACAATCTGAGCTTTAACCCTCAGTTCACTGTCTAGATCATCCCTGTGCCAAAGTCAGCCATGAGACATTGCCCATGCAAGAAGATTTTTTACCTGAACAAGGTCATTCTTCTCTCATACCTGGTGGGGCCTTGTGCCCCTGCAGGCTCTGCACCTTTTCCCCGATGCCTTCAGTAGAAGGGCTGATAAACTCCTCCTGAGGTGGCTCTGAGTGGAGTCCAGCCTCTTTCATCTTCAGAACAGTGAAGGGGGTAACAAAATTGTAAGCCAGGGCCATCGACTTGGCTTTTTCCATCAAATTGTCCTTTTCCTGAATGTCATCACTCTTCAGCCGCGAGTTGAGCAATTCTTTGATGGTGAGGTAACTCCACGCTCTCTCAATGTAATTATTGTCACCTTTGCCATCCTCCAGGCCGGGGACACCTCTGATGTCGTTTCTGCTTGGCAGGTCAATAGCCACATCTGTTTTGAGGAGGATGTACTTCTTGGAATTGCTGGCAGTCACCTCCACGTGGAGCTTATCCGAGGTGCGGTTGATGAGCTTGCCGGCTATGATAATCTCAGAGCCATTGAAGTAGTTGGGGAAGAAGTTCTGGGTGACCTGCTCCACATCGTCTTCAGGGTAATCCACACGGATGTCAGAGAGAAGGGGTGTCCCTATTTCATCATAGAACCTTAAAGCAAAACACATTTTTCACCCTCAGCACTGTGTGAACACGCCCTTGCACTTGTACATCAACAAGGACACAGTCAGGTTATCTAAAATGGCTCCTAAGTCATTCAGAGGCAGTTTGAACCATCAGAAACCAAATTTAACTACCATATCCACTCTAACTTGGCCCAGAAAAACGGGGTGGGGG
>VWZV01008566.1:40351-129123 GCA_013397155.1 Irena cyanogastra
GGGGGGGGTCTCTGCCCTTAGGGCTTTTCAAAACCTGAGTGGACAAAGCCCTGAGAACCCTCACCTAAACTTGAAGTTAGCTATCCTCAGAGCAGGAGGCTGAATTACAGGATCTCCAGAGGTCCCTGTCAACCAAAGATATTCTCTCTGCCTCATTTTAGTCTTCACTGTTCCTTAGGCATCTAAAAAGGGTCTCTTAATTATGTTCAGAACCATCCTAGCATGGCCTGGCAGTCACCTCTCTTCCACTATGGTTCCAGATGTCTGCAAGGAGATATTTGTGACCACTTAAAAGTAAATTATTGGCTTCCAAGATTCACAGAAAGCACCCCAGTTATTAAAAATGTATTTAGATGAGATGCTGTTACCCACAAGTTTCTAGTGGTGTTACACATGGTATCCCAGAGCCAGAAGCTGTAATGCCAAAATGTTAGGTCCACCAAAGCTGAAGAGATTCCAAACCAAAGCTTCTGAGTCTCTGAAAGACTCCTAGATTGGGTTGGTCAGTGTAGGACAGGCAGGAATACAGTTTTCTGAGGACCAACAGAGAATGAGGACATTTCCAAGGAATGGAGGAATTCTACCTGCTATATACAGGCACCCTGGCACAAGAGAAGTCACTTCCCCGTGGCTGATTTTCTGTTGGAGGAAGGCATGGCTTTCATAGAACCAAGGAGGTTAACCCTTTAATGCCTTGTTAACGTGTCCAACCACACTCGTGAGAACACCTCACACTGGACAGCCAAGAAAACCTTCACAAGGCTCAAAGCCCAAGTTTACAATACTGTGTTTTCCCTACAGCAATGTGCTTTTGAAGCTTCCTCCCAAGCTGCTCCAAGAATACCATATTTCCCCTTCAAATGCCAAACTGCTCATCTCTTGGCAAGTCATTTGAGTTTAATTTGGTAAATAAACAAAGAATTGGCCTCGGCCCTTTTTTCAGTTCAAGCTGCATTTATTTGACACATCTGGTTAAACAGACTGTCTGGAAGCTAAAGTCACACTTTCTGCTTTATTCTCTCTCCAAGGGAACCCAAGGCCTGAATTGGTTGACTTTTTTTAAAGTCTGTCTGAGCACTCATTGTCTTTCATGCAAAAACCTCACCAGATTTAAAAACATGACTAAATTAAACTTGAGAAATCTCTCTAAATGAACTTCCGAGTTGTAACAAATGGTGGAGATACACAACCTGTCTTGGAGTACAATTCAAGGAAGTATCTGTATAAAAATACAACCCGCTGAGCATTAAAAAAATTACATTGGCACCCACTTAGGTTTTCCCTCCAACTGAGGTTTGAATTGGCCTCCAGCAGTGATTGTGCTTTTCTGTATAAATTTGGCACCAGGTGCCAAATGGGTTTGCCATGACTGAGCTTGATGAACAGTGAGCTGTTCATCAGAGAGAGGCGTTGGAACAAGTACTTGCAACACTGGGCTCCCGCAGCCCAGTCACTCAGAACATCCTCTGTCTGCCAGGGAATGCCACTTGCTATCCAAAATACGTGTCCTGAGGAGGAAATGACATGGGTGGAGTGACAGATGGATCTACAGAATTTAGTTTGGAAGGAATTCTTGTCCACACGTAACTGCCACAGAAGGCAAAGCCCTGGTGGAAAGTGCTTGGATTTTTTGCTCCAGAGGAGTTACGCATGAGCCAGGAGAGAGGTCAGCACTCAATAACTGTTTCTTTTTGGTTTCTGTGGTTAAAACACTAACATTTCGGGAGTGAAAGCCAAACGTTTTTATTTGGAAACACTGACACATTGCCAAACATTTTGGTCAGAGATGTGGTCACACATCTTTCTGCTGTTCCTTACCAAGGTCTCCCCTTGGACTACAGCTCCCTTATCACAGAAGAGGAATACAATCTCTAGTCCTACTGAATGATGAGGATTTCAGGAAACTTGTGAAGAGTTTGGGTCACAAAGAATGAGGAAATTAAGTGACTATGTGGTTATCCCAGGAATGATCTTAGTGTGTTTTTCCAAGTCAAATATTTTGGATCTTGGGCAAAAGGTTATCATTTCCAAAAAATAAAGAAATAATTTTTTTGCTCCAAATTGGAATCTTCATTCCTGATCCTCTCCATGCTGTTTATGTTGTTGATTTGATGTATGAAATGCATCCTCTCCTGCCACCATCTACCTGTGAGGAGTTGGGACCTGTGCCCCCCAGCTCTCCGGGTCTACATGTCCAAAACAATGATCTAAATCAGGGAAACAAATGCCTTGTTCTGAGGGGCTAGGAAGCTCCAGTACATCTCAGGGGTCTGCTAAAAAAAAGGAAATTTCTGGGTAGCCATTCAGAGTATCTGACCATACTCTGCCTCTCCCAACCAGAGCTGAGCCTCAGGGAAACTCCAGTTTCTTCCCATGTCTCATTACAGGATTTTCCATCCCAAAATGCTTTCCCAGAGAACCTGAAGAACAGAAAAGGCAGAACAAACCCCTTGAGGTGGCTGGCTGCATCCTCATCCTCCTGGAAAAGCCTCGTCATGCCACAGTTTTCCAGCGCCATCCTCTCCAGCAGCTTGTGGTCCACGTCGTTGCCGATGCCGATGGTGAAGAGGCAGAATTTATCCTGGATGGCATCCTTGGTGTTGCTGAGGATTTTGGATGACTGTGTTTCCCCGACAGTGGGCCTCCCATCCGTGAGGAAAATGATCAGGGACACGCTCCTGGCATCGATGTCGTTCTGAGCAATGTAATCGTTCAGCAGCTTTGCCCCGGTCTGCAGAGCCCCGTTGATATTAGTCCCTGGGAAGGTACCAGAATGATTAGAGATAATTTCTCCTTCTAAGAGTGGTGTGAGTAATTTCCCTGAGCTCCCTTTGGTAAGGTGACAGCTTCTCTGGACATCAGGATGTCCCTTTTCTCCGCATGAAGTTGCTCTAGCCCTTGAATTCAGTTCAGCTCTGTTACTCAGCACCAGTTTGGCAGAGCTGTTTATGGTCTTATGAATTAAATTAAGAATTTCAGTTTGTCATGTGAAATTGCTGTTGAATGTCTCAATGTACAACAATCAGCCTGGTAAACAGTCATACTATGTCTGGCTGGTACAAACAAAAATTGTTAAACTTAATTACGGGACTCTCCCAGATGATATCTGAACAGGAAAAGTTCTGCTCATTTTTTTCTGAAGGGCACAACTCTTAGAGTTGGGAAAAAAGCCTTCAAATGGGAAAAGAAGTCGATGAGTTCCTCCTTCATACCCCAGGGGGTACAAAATTTAAAGGGAAGAGCTTGGTTAGCTGAGGAGTGTGTTTGCACAAAACAACTGGCTAGTGAAGACTAGAACTGCCTGAAGTGGGGTGGGAGGGAGAAAAATAAGTAAATGAGGGAACAGATGTACATTAGAATAGGCATGAAAAGGATCCAAGCCCACTGTGTGTTCAAAAAAAATAAAAAAATAAAAGAAAACAGGAAAATGAGTAAAAGTATTCCCTTTCTCCACGTATTTCTAGTCAAAGCACAGAGGAATTGGCTGTGGGACCTTTGCAAAATCAGCATATCGAGGTTAAAAACAGCTCTTAGAAAACAAAGCAGGTGAAATGGGTTAAGAGCCATACACAGCTGACTCCTGGGGGTCTGGAAAGGCAGATCTAGGAAGGTTATCAACAGGATGTGATAGAAAGCCAGCCCATACAGCACAGACTTAGAAACTCAGTGTGCACAGCTCCAGTGACTGCAGCAAGACAAGGAACGGGAAAGCAGCAAAGACTTCTGAAAAGCCCTCAGAATCCTGACTCCGTCTTCTGAAAAATGGTTCTCAACCAAAAAACCTGCACCCAAATATCCTAACTCTCTCAGTCTCCAGGCAGATGCAACATTTCAGAATGAACTTTCTTCCCAAAACCAGAAGAAAACCATGTCATGTAGCAGAGTGTGAAATTTTATACTCAGTTGTATCATAGAACTACCGAGCACTGAAAACTGCCTTTTTCCACATGCTAGGGTATTTAGCAGCAGGATTTTTCTCCCGTTTCTTTGGTGTGTAAGTACAACACAGGGGTGTTAGCACACTATGTTCTTTGTGTATGTTCAGTGGAAGATACTCAAGGAATAGCACCTTTATAGGGAAAACACAGAGTTAGCCAAACCTGAAAAAAACCTGAATTACCTCTGGTGGAGAATCACTGCACCTTCCTATTGAACCACAGTCAATCATTTCCTTTTATTTTTGTTCTCTGGCAGGTTCATGGGCAAACCCAGCTGGTTCCTGCACAGCTCTCTTGGCACTTCAGTAGTAAAAACCTTTGTCCTCTGAGTTTAGCCCCACTATTGGCAATTGTTTAACTGGGCAGGTCCCTTAACCACTTCCTAAGCAATTCCTCTGACAACACAAACAGCACAGCCAACCATCCTGTTTGCTGTGTTTTTCCATCAGAGGGTTTCCTCTGCTAGGAGTGGTCACTGCTCAGGGGCAGCCATGGGAAGCCCTCCCTGACCTTCAACCAGCTGTGGCTGCTTCCATGGGGAAGGATTTGAACAGGTCATTTTGCAGCTCTCTGGGCACAGCTGCTGGAATATGTTTGATTACCAACCTCACTGCAGTTGGGAGATTTTTTATACTACTGTCCATAGCCTCACAGGAGACCTATGAATCAAATTAAAACTCACACCTGCACTCTGCCACTCTTCTGGGGTTTTCTCTGCCTGCTTTGCTCCAGACAGCAAGGCACAAGCAAAAAGGGCTGAGAAATTCTTAAAATATCATTTTGCCTGCTCATTGGTAGAGACAAGAAGACAGTACTAGGTGAGAAACAAACTCCTGCAGAAGGCAATCTCACACCCCACAGCCTGTGCTCCATCCCTGGGGTTTCCAGCCCAGACAAAATCATGAGCCTGCTTTCACAGAGACTTTCAGAACCACACAATATTGGCACTGTGTGTCCTTCACCAGGGTATGTTTTCATCTGTGTCCTCAAGAAATAACCTTGGAAGCTTTCCCATTCTGAGGGTGTCACCAGATAAACAAGAGAATGGAATCAAATTGGGTTTAACAAGTATATGGAATCATAGACTAATTTTGGTTGGAAGGAACATTTAAAGGCCATCTTGTCCAAACCCCCTGCAAGGGGCAGGGTCTGAGGAAACCTTCCCATCATGTTTGTTAATAAAGAACACAAAACCCTGAGTGGAGGTGAAGGGACCCCCTTGTCCCATGACCTAAATCCCAATATCTTTCTATTCCATATGCTCCAGGACCACATTCACCACTCTCTGTTCTGTTGCAGCTAATTGGATGACACAGTTAGTGCCATCTGTGTCTCTGACCATACCTCCAGTAGGTGACATGTTATGGATGTACTTTTTGGCATCCCTGATGTTATTTGGAGTAACTGGTACCAGCCGGTCCTGCTGCCAGACCTTTATTCTGTTGGAAAAGCCAATGATATTGAAGTGGTCCTCAGGCCTTAGGTCCTGGAGAATTGTGAACAGAGCTTCTTTGGTCTAGAAAGAGAAAAGAGAGCAGCAGACACAGCTGTCAGTGTTTTAGTGGGCAAGAATTTAGTTTTAAGATGTTTACTGATCTTTCAGATGTTTCTACACTGCCAGTTTGGCTGATGAAAATTGGAGTGTCCTTCCCTATCTCAAGGCCTGATCTCTGTGGTGCCAGGGGCTGGGCAAATATGAGATGAAAAACAGCTCTTGCCCACAAGTTCTTGTGAGGCACATCTAGACCTAACTAAGCTTAAAAATCAGTCACCACAATTAGGATAAAGCTCCCAGTGACTGGGAAAACCATGTTCTGAATTAAGGGATAGTGAATAATAATGACTAATAATTATCATATTATTAGTCATTATAATTAATAATTATAATGGCTTTATAGTCATTATTTGACTATATATTCATTATTCATCAGAATAAAACTCTTAGAGTTTGTCTGACGCCCTCTAGACTGGCAGTAAGCTGCAAGTGGCATATATTTAAAATAGGTGACTTATGAGTTAAAAAAACAGTAAACATGTTTCTGTTCATAATTAGGATACTATTTGCTACACATACACTCTAGTTTCAGTAATTAATAAATGTTTAGGGAAATTTATTCAATTAACAAGATATGAAAAGAAGTCGTGACTAGTCACTGCAGATTCTACCAGTTTTGTTTTTCATCAATGTGCCAACTGTTCATCATCCTGTGTAAACACAGGCAACCAGAGTGAGGAGAGCTGGTCACAAGGTGAGTTCTTATCAAAGGAGGTTAAGGATCCTGGATTCAGGGAAAGCCAGACCACTGAGGAAAAGGCAAGAGGAAGACTGCAGAGGTGTCCAGCTCCCCTCAGTGAGACCAGCTTGGATTTAGCAGCCATGCAGCTGTGTTCGCATGGAGACAGACTTCAGCTGAGTAAGACTCAGAGAAGTTGCCCAAAAGCAGCCTCTGTCTGTGCAAACATACCCTATATTTGGATCCCAAACACATGGGAGGAATATGAGGCAATATCTAGGCAGAGGAATCAGCAGATTCTCAGCTCAGCCCCTTCTTGGCCACCATTAAGCCTTCAAATTCCAAGGAAAGCTATGCAAGAAATAATATGGTGGGCTCAGCAGCAGTTAAAGGTTCCTCTCGTGCCTGTCAGGAAAATATGTGAAGGGCTTGTCCAGAAGAAATGTAGAAGTAATCAGCTGTGCTGGAAACCACACAAGCCTAGGCCTGATGCTGCTATGTAAAGACAGCTTGGAAAAGGGCTCAAAGCACTGATCAGGCTGTGTCATCAATATCCCCCTGGATTCTTCATGGCAGATGATGATGCAATGATGCAACTGCAAACAAATCCAATCCTCACAGCTGGTGCCTTGGCTCCCAGTCCACCTGAGATTAAGGGGAATATTTCCCATAGCTTCAAACATTCTGGAGCCAGGTCTGGAGACTCTCCCTGCCTGTTTCTGTCCTCTGTACAAATCCTTTTCCTCTGTAGGGATCTCAGGATTAATCCCTCCACTTGCTTAGCTGGAACATTCCTCCACGTCCCACCACCGTTTCACAGACAAGAATATTAAAGCAAATGCTGGTGGAAGAGATTGTTTCAAAGAGAAGGGGAGAACCCCACTAGGTTCACATCATGATGTGCACCAAACAAACCATCAAAAAGGTGAATTCCTGCCTCCAGTCTAACAGTTCACAGAAAATGGAACAGTTGGGCTACATAATCACCTATCTGAAAAAGAAGAGAAGGTTTTACTCTCACTCATCTTTCACAACACTCTTTGCATTGTAAAAATGCTTCAGATAATGCATGACATCTCCCTTTAGAGACACCCTCCATCAAGATCCCATTTTACAGAGAAGAAAACCAGGCTACTTTTGTAATTATGTCAAGGTCAGAGAGTGAGAGGTTCCCAAAACTTGGGGTTCCCAGCCCTCAGTTCAGTCATCCAAACCATCCCACACGTGCAGCAATCTCACAGTGGAGAAAAGGACTTGGATTTATTCCACGATAACAAGGTTGGCCCGAGTATTTTTCCCTCAAAAAATGGATCAAATAAGCAGAAAGTGAAAATCTATCTTCTATCCTGTGTGTAAGCAGGCCTCCATGCCAAGCTCTGCTGAAGGGAATTCGGGCAGGGTGTTAAAGCAAGGAACAATGAGATCACAACTCCAAACTGACACATCCCCCCTCTACTCCCACTAAGGAGATGAACAGGGGTTCCTAGAGGCAATGATTTCAAGAAAAACTCCCCAAATCTCATTATCTATATTACAGCTCTGATTATAATTAACATTGCTTGACCTCTCCCATTACCAAACCCCTCTCTTCAGTTTTTTTTTTTTTCCAATTCTGTGAAAGTGCACTTTTCTCAGAGGGATTTATTGGGCCCAAACAAGCTCTGCTGTTTCTGAGAACAAGGCAAGAGGAGAAATAATCTTGCTTTGGCCCACTTGCAGAGAGGCTGCATCTCACTTCCCTTGTGCTCACAAATTCCTTTTGACATTCTTGCCTGTGTTCAGCCAAAAGAAAAGGAAAGGATAAAGTAAGACAACACAGAGCAGAGGTAGCTTGGTATACACAGCATCCAAGCTAGAACTGCAGAGAAGATCAGGAGGGAACTGAAACAGACATTCCCAGGAAACCCAGCACTTCCCCACACCCTCATACAGGGGCCAAATGTGAGGCTGGGACCATCTCTCTCTCCCCTTTTTTCATTTCCTTTTTGCCTCATATTCATCACTCAATAGAGTTTGAGTGAATTTTTCCCAGGAAAAAACTTCTGCCATATTTTAATGGATATGCACTGACAGCCTGGATTCTGGCATCTGTATCCTGTGCTTGCCTCTGCAACTTAAATTAAAGCCCTTTGAATTTATGTGACATGCACACAAACACATGCACAAGCGTGCGTGCGTGCACACGGTTTTGCTCCAAAGCAAACAGAGCAAGGGAGGCCATATGGTTCATCCTCCTGCAGCTTCTGCTCCATCCACAGCAAAAATAAAGGCTGGCATTCAGCTTTCCCAGTCATCAGAAAGCTGGGCATCACATCTGATCCTGCTCGAGGCAGGGGAAGCCCCCTCCAGGGAATAATCCATCCCATCTGTTTTGGAGAGGTTTTAGGATGGGCTGAGTCACTGTCTGCAAGTGCCTGTCTCCAGCATTGCCTTCAAGCAGAGAAGGTGGGGCTCACCTCAAGAGCTAATCCTGCCCCATCCTGAGCATTCTGATTCTTGCTGGAGCCAAAAGGAGCTGAACTGTCTCTCCACCTCTCCCAGAGTGCTCTGAATCCTCTGTCTCTTCCTATTCCCATCTCTCTTCCCAGCTCATAAGGACTCCCAGGTATCCACAGTCCTCACGGAGTGGAACAACACGCTTTGCTGCCCACCAGCATTCCTCACCCACTAATGGTTTATGGGAGAGATGTGACTTCCCTCAGAGTGCTGGACAGGATTCAGCAGCTGGAGGCAAAACCAGCTTTTAATACAGAGAATATCTTGGTGAAAGTGCACTGCTTGAAATGCTGAAGGACTCGGCTATGACCAAGCGCAGTTGGTGCCCAGCCCTCTCCTCCTGTCTCCACCAGACCCTAGGCCAGGCTTTGCAAAGCTCCTCTGGCTGCAGCTTCTGCTGGGATACAGCAGCAGGTTTCTGCTTCTGTCCCTGTAAGGCCACAGCTGGAACTTCTCCTGGCTCCAAGGAGCCAAGGGCTGTGGCTGCCATGGGATTCCCAAACTGCTCTGCTGCCAATAGGGTCCTTGCAGTTCCACTCCCACCTGGCCCCAGTGAGTCATTCCACTCAAACTCCTGCCATAGAGGCAGAAAATTAACCATTTCTACCCTGATGAGGGGCAGGCTGTTCCTCCATGGCTGTGCACATGACACTAGTTCATTTTGGAGATAAGCTGGACCCACTCACACTGAGGAAAAAGAGTTCAGGGGTCCAGTGCCTCTGTGCCAGGTGCTGCAAGGTGAAATACTTTTCCCAACTTGTTTGCATTTGGAGCAAGGATTAAAGCAGAGGATGGCAGGAGGTAACAATACAGCTGAATAAAATCCTTTTTTACCATTTGGGAATGGTTTGTATGTGTCAGAGCCAGGTTTTAAATGAGGATTTGAAAGAGGATAACTTGGTGGGCGAAGATTCCTCCATTTCCCTCAAATTAACACAGATAAAATTGGGGTGAGAAGTGGAGACTGAATTGCCAATGCATTTGAGATGAGGAATTGTGCTGGTGAATGAGCTGCCAGCACAGCTGGAACCTTGGGACTGAACCAGCCACCTCCAGGGCTATGAAATGACACCCCCAAACCTGGAGCAGTACAACCCTGGTCTGCAGCTGGGGACAGGTGAGGTGACCATGGCTGCCAGGGAGTGACCACAGTTTATGTCTGTGTTTCATGAATGATGAGAGAGGAGAGAAGAGGAGCTCACACTGTCTAAATGATTGATGTGCAAGCAGTGTCTGCTCAAGCCTAAAGGCCAGAGACAAGCCAGCTCCCAGCCACCACCCTGACCTTCCTTGTCACCTCTGCACTGACACCTGGACACAAAACACAGCTGCTGCCTGTCTGGTTCCTGCTTGCTGCAGGCCCTGCATCACAGCCAAGGTGACTCAGAGCTGTACCAGCCCCAGCAACAGTAGGAAGAGCAGAACTCCCTACTCCCTCGGCTACACTCGAGTTTGGCTGTGATTTGTCACCCTTGTACCCAGCCCTTGGAGTTAGCTCTGACAGATCTCATCTTGCTTAAACACTGGTGGAGCAAAGCATGGGAAGATACACACTCTTATGGGAAAGCTGAGAGCCTTCAGCCTCTTTTTGGGTCAAAGATCTGCCTCAGAGACATCTGGGATGACATCAGACCATCTGGGCACCTTTTAGGAGGAATCTGACATTTCTGTCACAGTCCCTTGTTTGTTTGGGGAGCGGGGCGAGGGTGAGGCCTGGCTACCCTGAGAGCTGTGCAGCTCACAGGGACACAATACGTGGTTGTTAGGAGCTGTGGCACTGCCAGACATTGGCCCTGCTGGGCAGCAAGGGGAGAATTCGAGCACCTCATTAAAATGCATATGCCAAGCCCACGTACTCACACTTTCCATTGCCTGAGGAGCACTTCTGAGTGTTTCATCCAGCCACCCTCGCAACAGCTGGGCAGCAGGACTTCATCACCAGTGACACAGCCTCTCCCAGCTCAGCCAGCACCAGGGAACTGCTTGGGCTTGGATCAGCCACTCTAGAGAGCACTGCTAGCTGAGAGGAAAGCATTCCCAAGCACAGCCTTTGGAAGACAGGACCCACCAAGAGGAAGCAGAGAGCAGACCTGGGGCCATCTGCACCCACGTGCTAAAAGATCCCACAAGTGGAAGACAAAATTTACGCACCCTTTTTCCTTCCAGATCCCTTATGAGAAACCAAATTTGACCAGAAAGGAGCTAAGGCACAAGATGTAAGCTCAGAGGAAATTACAAAGCCATAGCTCTGTCCAGTAATGTGTCTGAGAATGCAGCAGTGCAGGGAAGGGCTCAGAAATGAGATCTGCTACAGCAAAAAGGAGAAAAGTACAAGTGAATATATTGTTGGGCAAAAGATTGCAAGGAAATACAGGGAGAAAAACCAAAAGAGCTCCTTCTTCCCCTTCAATATCCTCTGTGCTTTGGTTCTTCTCTTTCCCTTTCCAAACATGCAGAGGCAGCTGATAAAAAGGTCCAGAGCTGAGGTTTTCAAACAGCAAAAGCTCATCCATGTCCCCATGGTCTGTCTGAAGGATTAAGTCTGTGACTTAAGTAAAGGCTGGCATCAAAGTCACACCTGAAATGGTGCTAACATGGTCAGACAAGGTGTTGCCATAGGTTTGGTTTGGGTCCAGAGCCAAGGGGAATGCAGTGGGAGCACCACTGCCACATTACAGGGAGCAGCCAAGGCACAGAGAGAGCAAAGGTTTGGGCAGTGTTGTTCCTGCTGAGCTTGGAAGCCACATCACATGAGTTTTGCTTTCCTCTGTATCCCAGTGTCCTTTCTGCCCACATAATGCTGGTCACATGCCACCTGCCAGCAACAGGGACTTGTGTACCAAAACCAGGGCTTAACCCAGAAATGTGTCCTCAAATTTTTTTACCTTCCTGCACCCCACTCTCAGAGAGGACAACTGGCCCTTTTTGCCCCCAGAGGGGATGTCCTGCAGCTGAGGAACTGGAACTGCCCCTCTCCCTGTCAATGTATCTTTGTGCTTTCTTCCTGGCAGGCAAGGATGGCGTAACCAGGGAAAACTCCTTCGCAATTCTGGACAACAAGTGTTCTGTTCAATGCTGACACAGGCTGTGATGGGAGGGAGTTTGAATGTAGAGTTCTGCACAATAAAGGTCTGTCTCCAGTCCATGGCCCAGTCTCCTCCTCCTGAACAGCCCAGATCCTTTGCTGGTCACTTGAACATTGCTGACTCCCTATATGGCCTTAAAAAAAGATGCTTTGTTGTTTCCCAGGCTGAAAAACAACCACCCTTTAGAACAAATGTTTGTTCCTATTGCTTTTTCTGAAAAAGATTTCCCACTTAACATTGGGTAAAACACTTAGTTCCACATCCATCCAGGACACTTAAGCACTGAATTTTTGCTCAGTAGATGATAAAACTGTCTTCAAGGATGTGATCAGTTGGGGTAACTCGCTTGTCTAGTAAGCATGGTGAGGAAAAGTACATGAAAAACTAATCTGATGATCAAAAGCTGATCTGATTTCTCAGGAACTGGAGTTCCCTGGGTCTGGATGCCCACTCTTTGCAATCTCACTGCAGCACTGAGGATGTGAATAAATGCCAGTGAGAAGATTTAAGAAGGCAAGTTCTAATCAGCACCAAGCACTGTTACTGGAAGCCCTTATCCCAGTGCAGAATGGATTACAGCTGGAGCAGCAAACAACTCTGTACAGTAAATAAGGCAAAGGGAAAATCTTTAGGGCTGCCCCACAGTGCTGTACTGAAATAACCCCACTGGAAACAACGGGGCTGCATGGGCACACAGCCAGACTGACACAGCAGTGTCTGAAGGCCACATTCTTCTCTTGTCCTTAGCTCATTTTAAGTGGAATCAGATCCCATAACATGCCCATCAGACAGTCAAACCCTCACCCTGTCAGCATGACGAAAATTTTCCATGAAGATAGCAGCAACAAGGTCAGCACCAAGGGGAAAATGCCCCATGCCCTTAATGCAGAGCTTGGCATCTCTCCCTCTGCCCATCCTCAGAAGATGGCATTCATCCCAAGGCACAAAAACTGCTCTAATAATTGGGTACTGTCATTTTCTGTCACACAAATCAGCCCCAACACAGTGCTGGGGAGAGCTGACATGCCCAAAAGCTGTCTACAACACATCCCCTCCATTTCAGCAGTCATCAACTGCTGTGTTACAGAGCAAGAATTGAGCTGAGACACAGCTTATCATGCTCTTCACACCAATTACCCCCATCCTTCATCATGTAGCCACTCTCACACAGTGGGTGTCTCAGCAGCCACGAGCCTGCCAGCTTTGAAGCTTTCTAGCCCCTACTCAGAGCATCCCATCCATGGGTGTAACCTGCCAGGAAAGATGTGCTGCTCTTTCCTTGGCACTTCCCCATTCTCATTTCTATTTACAGGACATGCAGTAGGGACTTTGCAAGAGGATGCTAGAGATAGGACAAGAGGGAGTGGCTTTAAACTTAAAAGAGGAGAGATTTAGATTGGATATTGGGAAGAAATTCTTCTCTGTGAAGGTGGTGAGGCACAGGGTGCCCAGAGAAGCTGTGGCTGCTCCATTCCTGGAAGTTTTCAAGGCCAGGTTGGGCAGGGCTTAGAACAACCTGATCTAGTGGCAGGTGTCCCTGCCCATGACAGGGGGTTGGAAGTGGATGATCTTTAAGGTCCTTTCCAATCCACACCATTCTGAGATTCTCTGATCTCCAGTGAGTGAGGGATGGTGACAATGGTTTGTTGGTTGAAACAAAAACCCAGCACTTTTGCTCAGGGTTAGCATTAAGCAAAGCAAGAGCACTAAATAGTTCCTTAAAAATGCAAACTTGCTGGTTTTCCCACCCAAGAGTCTGCCACAGGGCCCTCAGAGTCCTCCAACACCTGCTCCCATCCAATTTTCACCATTTCCAAACCCCCTCATCATCTCCAGCTGCAGGATCCCCACTCCCTCCTGCACATCTCAGCCTCCAGCCCTTCCCCTGCCCATTTCCATCCTAAGCCACTGCCTCAGGCATGAGAAGAAGCCAGTTCTTCACCCAAAACTCTGCAGAGAAGAGAGCAGATGCTTTGAAGATTATGTCACTGCATCAGGGGTAACTATCCAAGCAAAAGCTCTCTCCTCATGACACAGCATCATAGCCCTGATTCCTAAGGGACAAAATTACACCATGTGGGCCTCAGAGCTGCCTGTGAACACTGTCTGATGACAGTAATACAACTGCGAAGACCTCACTCCAGCAGGATTCCACGTGAGGTGCCACAAGCACTTCTGAGCTTCAGCTGCTCTCCACAGCCAGAAACAAATGGTCCCAGTTGAGCAACTGCAGGACACACCCTGATTTAGGGTGAAGGGGCATTGGCTTGGAAATGGCACTGTTGCTGCAAACAGTGCTAATCCAATAACTTCAGTCTTGACAAAGGTCTGGTGTTTTTTAGGCTTGGGGGATCTTTGTACAGCCATAATGCAGACATGGGCTTGCCAGCTAAAGAGACAAGACTCTGCGAAGAGACAAGCACAGGCAAAGAAAATAACCTACCTAAATTCACATAGCAGATCACGATGAAAACACACGTAGAAGCCAGGTCTGGCTTCCAGGTGTTGCTCCAGCAGCTGGAAAAAAAAACCTTAATTCCAGCTTGGAAAGGACTACTGAAGAAAGATCTTTCACTTCACTGACTTTTATGCATTTGCCAGAGCCTTGAGGCTACCAAGAGGCTTTAATGGCTCTGCCCAGCTCCAGCTGGGGCCTCCACCCACTCTCTGCCCATTTAAGCACCAGCCTGGGCCCTCATCCCAGTCTCGGACCAAGAGCTGTGCTATCTGTAGCTCTGACATAAACCTCAACGACCTCAATCCATGGACTGACTTCCCAGCTTCATTTAGCCATTTCCATTTCACTACAGCTGTGTCTGGCCCATCAGCAGCACCTGTTTCTAGTTTGTCCTTTGATTAACTCACTGATGGTCCAGTTGAAACGTTTGGGAGAGCTCTCAGGGCCTTCCTGAGTTTTCAGTTCAAGCCTCAGCAGCTTTCCCATGCAAACTCTACCCTCACCTGTGTCTCCTATTTACTCCAAACTCAATTAAGGGACTTGTACTTTACAGGTGGTCTGGGATCTTCCTGGGAAATTTTGTCTCTGCTTCCACTGTCTCAGCATGAAGCAAAATTGGCTGTTGGTCCTAAACCAGAAGCAGATGCTCCATGTCCTGGATACTTGAGAGCATCTTGCTCTGAAGGTTATTTGTTTCTCTGTATGACCCCACCATTATTCAGTAGTTTTAGGGTTAGGCAGATTATTTTGCTTTGTGACAAGTACTGGCATTTCTCTTGGAAGAGAAATTTTATTTTCTTTGAGCAAATGAAGTCTACATAGATCTGATGTCTTATTTACACTGTAGTATTTCTTACATCCCATAGTCACACCTCCAGAGAGGACTGAGGTGACACTGGTGGGGTGTATTCCTGAGCAGGAGGCAGCTGCATGGGGTTGTTGGTGCTGCAGGCAGCTCTTTGGGTTGTTTCTTTCCAACAGAAATGGAAAACCTGACCAAACTTTCCTTGTCACAGTAGCTTTGAATGCTCTGAAGGCTGCAGTTAGAATTAGCATTTTTTCCAAAGTTCCCTGGTGGTTTAAGGTCATTCTCCTGGGCAGCAGCTGTTATTTGGACTAACAGACAACAGGCTCACAGCCAGTTCTGCAGCTACCAGCAGAAGTCAGAGGAGCTTGGAAGGAGAACACTGAGTGCCCAGGTGCTTGTCTGCTCCTTCACCACCCTGGAACTCCTCGGGGGTGTTGGTGCTGAGGCACAGAGGGTGAGGGGTTGGGCACACAGGGCCCTCAGGTGGGCTCCACAGGGTGGGTGACTCAAGGGGACCAACAGTGTCCCTTGGACAGGCACAGGCAAATGAACTGAAGCCCTTGCAAATCTCCAGCAGGTCCCAGTTTCAGCTGGGTTGCTCCTGGAGCAATTAACCTCAGAGAAAATTACAGTCTGGCACACCACCACTGACAAGGTGCCAGGCTTGCGGTGAAGCCAGCTGCTTAACTGAGTGTGTGGCATTTATTGCCTGTGGGAAAGGTAAGGTGAAACAGATCCGTGGTTGAAACAACTCTATTTTATCAAACATCTGCAAAATACCTGCAAATTCATCCTCTTGTGGACACATTCACAGCTTGGAATGTTCTTGTTCTGTAACAAGGGTCCTTTCTCAGCATGTTCAGTGAAGCTGGGTGCAATGATGGTAATCACAAGGTGGTGAACTTGAAACTGGCCCCTTTTTCTCCTGGTTATACCAAGGTAAAACTGCTACATCCCCTTCTACCTAGCCAAAGGTACCATAAAATCAGCAGGGTAGACTGCTCAAAGGGCAAATAATTTTGTTTCCCAGAAACCCTGCAGGGATAACTTCTTCCCCAGGCTCTCCTGGCTGTTAAAAGCAACGATTCCACAGAGAACTTGCTGTCTCTCTGCAAAGGAAGGAACAAAGTTCATGGGGATTTTCCTTGCCAGTGGAACAGCACTAATGATGTGCAAAGCCTTGAGCACACGAATATTTTTTGTCCATCATGCTCAAGAATTTTCTATTCATGAGCTTTATCTCCCTGCCAGTGCTAAAAGGAGAGTGTAGCAAAGGCTCAGATTCTCAGAGGAACACATCTGAGTCTGCTGGGCATCACCAGAGCTCAGAGGCTGTGAAAACTGAGGGGAATTATCTTCCCCTCAAAGCTAATACATCTCTTGGTGATGTGAGGGGAATGTTTCGAGGGTCCTAATCACAGAACCAAAGAGGTGTTAAAGCTGGAAAAGACCTTTAAGATCATCAAGTCCAATTATTAACACAGCACCACTGTCTTCACCACTAAACCATGTCTCCAAGTGCCACATCCGCTCACTTTCAGAACACCTCCAATTATTTGATTGTAGCTGATCAACCAGTCTCACTCTATGTGTTTGTAACTGGACATTTGTTGCTTCAAAGACTGAGATATCTTAGGAAAAAAGGGATGGCACAAACAGATAAAAACTCATGTTGGAAAAGGAAAACCTTGGGAGAGGAAAAGATAAATGACTCACAATTGGGTTGTGGGAACTGTAGGATGCGTGAAATCCTGACTCCACTTGAGTCACTTTGCCTTTTACTTTGTGAAGGCAGGTGACTGAAGAGTCCAAAATCTCCTCCAGCTGCACCAGAAAAAGGTGCACAGCTGATGTTTCCCATCCTTGCTTATACAATCCTAAAAGCTGTCCTTTGCCATAGTCATTGCAGCTGACCCACAGGAGCTTTACAATTTACAATTTTTTCTTTACAATTACTGACTGTATTTTTAGCTGACCTTGCACATGACTCAGTAGAGAGAAATGAGGAAAGACAGTCCCATGGGATTTCCCAGCTCTCTACACACCACCATGGATCACCACAGCTGTGAGAGTCCAAGAGAAAAGACAAAAAGGAGACATTTCCTCTGCTTAGATGTATCCTGCCACCAGGGAATCTGTTTGTAATTTAATAAACATCTTAATGACATCAACAGCTGGGTAAAAAGGAGACTGAGCAGACATGGCTGTAACTGATCACACTTTCCTAGAGAACCAAGAGAGGTTTATTTTTCAGCCAGTCCTAGATTTTGGTCTTTTCTTGATTAATTTGTTGGGGGGTGGGTTATGATTTTGATCTTAACTCCATAAAGTTCTGTTTTTGGGAGCAGCTGGATTCAAAGGAAGATAGATGCTTCCATCCCATAGCACTCCTCCATAATGTACCAGTGGTTCTTCATAAAAAGAATATTCTGAGATAACAGACAAAAAGTTGGGTACAGCCTCAACAAAGGTTCTGGATAGACACTTCTCTCACTTCAGGCTCAAGAGGAACCTCTCTGTAGCTAATTTGCCTTAGATCCACATTTAGCAGCAAGAACTGCCTAGGCTATGAAGTAAACCTTTAGGGGTTAATGGCTGTGTTGTTTTTAGTAGGTGTAATGAAAAGAAACTCTGATACTTGGGAGGAGAATAAAAGCTTTCATAGTGCAGGGTTAATCTGCTGACTACTTGTGCAGCTCACAAAAGCACCAAAGCCCTCTGGAGTTTTAATCTCCCTGGGTCACACTTGGTCACTGGCTGTCTGCTTCCAGCCTGCAGGACTGGGGGCATTTGTGCCAGAACTGTTTATTCTGAGGGGCAGGGTGGTCATTTTTCAGCAGGAGGATAACAGAAAGCCAGGAACCAAACTCTGTCCACAGGGCTTTTTACAGATTCAAAGGCATCTTGGTTTGAGACCTCATCCATGACAGGACTAGGATTGCTTGTTAACAACACTCTTGATGAGTCATCTTCTTCCCCAGTCACTGGGGAAGATAAATTTGGATCCACAGAATCCATATTCCATTTATATTTGATGTGCCCTTCAGCTTGGTATGGTCGCTCACATTAATGTCTGTGTCCTGGAAAAACGTCTGAGATTTGTTCTAAAAGACTCAGATTCCCAAAAAGGACAAAATTACTTTTCTTTCAGCAGAACCTCTTGAGTTATACTTCACTGAGTGTTTTGCCAAGGTAATTTAAAGGCAGCAGTGTCTTCTCTGTGCTGTTAGACCGGAGACAAGAGTCTGCTGAAGGCCCTTTGCTGGGAATTCTGCCTGATCTGCCTCTCTTCAAACCGCTCAGAACAGAACCGCACCGGCCAACCCTACGCTCAGTTGTAGCAGCACTGCCCTTTACAGAGTGATGAATCCTCCTACATTCCTTGTTCCCATCCCATTCCCACTAACACCATCATTTCTCATGGCAGGTAGATCACCTCACCTTGAGGTGTCTTCAGAGCCACCTCTCACCTCAGACACAGCAAACATTTTGCAGAAGAGAAATGGTGAGACAGAATCTGAACCAAGCTTTGCCACCTCAGAGCTGAGCAGCCCAGAGCAGGCACAAGGAGCTCACCTGCTTCAGCTTGGTGCCCACCATGGAAGCACTGCTGTCCAGCACAAACACCACGTTCTTTGGCAAGGGGGGAAGGTCTGTGGGGGCGAAGTAGTGCACAAAATATCCATTGAGGATCTGTGGAAGAGCAAGGGAGTCAGGAATCAAAGGCAGATCGTGGTGCAACGCTCTACATATGTCATTGTGGGATGTTTGGGTATTTGGATGCTTTCAGTGGCTCTGTCTGCACTGGAGGGTATGAATGCTCCTTGCAATCCCTCTTAGTCTGGAATCCCTCTCGATTCCCTCCTTGGAATCCCTCTTAATTCTGCTCCCAGATACCCCTGGGATCCACCCCTTAATTCAGTTTATCCACACTGGATGAGCCAGCTGGAGCTCTCCACATCTCCTTCCACAGCTGACATCAGGGTTTCCTTCCCAATGCAGCAAGGATATAACATACATGCCCACAGATCAGAGCCACAACATTCCCCTGAGGAACTGGCCTTGTATCCAGATATGTACAGCCAGTATACTGAGAAACTGAAAAGCAGACACAAAAAGAAGCTCAATGAAATTGGGGTTTAAGTCCATCTTGTGGCTGCTAATTGGCTGGTTTTATTTTGGATAGTTCTTACAAGATGGAGGAGTAGCCTTCATTCGGAAAGCATTTTTTAGGAATTTGGAGCAGACAAAACAATTGAACCATGTTGGGTACAGTTAATAAAACAGAGAAGATAAATCATGTGCACAGTACCTGAACATCCCCAACGCTCAGCTCCCTGCTGACATCATATCTAATTATGAAGTCTCCCAAAATTCCATTTCGGGCGATCCTGGTTTGCTCAACAACACTGGGGTTGAATGTAACCTTAGCTAAGGTTTTGGTGTGCCCAATGACAGTAGAGGGAGGAGGAGACACATCACCTGTTGAGATAAAACCACAACATTACAGGTTTTTCCCATTGCCTTACAGATGTCAAAGCACAGCACAGCTGGTGTTACCATGGAGCCAAGTCAGCCACCAGAGTGACCTACTGGGATTGGAGATTCAGCTACCCAGTGATAAAAATAGAGAGATAAAAAAGAAAAAAATAACCCATCTCCTCAGACTTTAAACTGAAACCCATCTTGCAATGCTCTCAGGGATATAAATGTTTGTAGAAAATTCCTGTATTCAGTTCTGTTTGCACATGCAAACAGCCAGCTCCAGACATCCAGGATGTGGATCCTACACCTGAGATCCTGACAGTCGATGCAAGTATGATTCATTTGACCTGTTTAAACATTTCTTCCAGGATTAGATGAATCATACTGTAGATTTTGCCTTATTGATTATAAAGAATTCTTGAGGTGGCATGTTCAGACATACTGCAGGCATGTGGAGTGGGATTGATCTGAGTGACTGACCCCTTGATCTGACAAGTGTCTCATGTGTAATGTCTACTTTTTAACAAGTCACCTTAGCTGCCTTTATGTTCAGCAAAAGTTATCATTATATTCAATGCAATTTCAGTCTAACTAATTCAGACAAAATCCAACACTGCCAGTGCAGTCACACAGATTGCATCCCTAAGAGGCAACTCATCCTAAACTGTGAAAATCCTTCCTGAATCAATAAAGAGGGATGTGCCTGGCAGAGAGCACCTCAGATAAAGACAATTCTTTAGGTCTGAGTCACCCTGCAGGAAACTCTCCTTGTGTTGTTACCTGTGTTCATTCTCTAGAAGGTGAGGGATGTGGAAGTTCCCTGCTGCCTCTCTATATATACAAAATCCCACCTTTCCCTCTTTTGGTTTGCCAACTGTTTCCCTCTGAACTCCATTGGGACCTTTACATGAGATGGCTTTGGCCCCTGAACTTCTCCAGATTTTGAGGGCTTTCACCCTTTTCCTGACTGGCTTTTGAAAATGCAAAAATATATTCTCAGCTGAAGTTGTTCTTGCATGCTTTAGCTCTAACAGTGATTATTCCAACAATCCTCTGAGGCACAGAATTCCATTATGTCTGCTCCTGAGCTGGTTAAAATAGGTAGGAATCAGCTGCTTAATTATACTGTGAGGGGAAATCTCAAATCTTTGCCAAAAATGCCCAAAAAATCTGTGGTATGACTGGGAAATTAGAGATGGGAGAGGTTTAGTTCCAGTTCAGGTGTACACAATACAAATACCTACATCTAAGCTTATTTTCTAGGCTCCACTGTGCAAGTGGAGATCAGGTCAAGAGTGTCAGAGATTAGTGCATGATACATCTGGCCAGACAGACATCTCTTTAATATCATTTTAATTAACAATAAATTAACAACAGTGTTTCAAATGACAAGATGCAGGTGGTCTGGGAAAGCTCCATTCCAGGGGGAATATATATAACTCTGTTTATAACTATCTATGTTTTAATAACTATGAGTCTGTTTATGTAATGAGCAGTGGCACTTCACCTTTGTAAAGGGCTTTGAGCAGCATTAGGAAAAGGCAATGTGAGATCTGGGAGCAACAACGAGCACAACCTCACATCTAGACCCCACAGTCATTTACAAAACCAGAAATATGTGATTATGTCCATTTAACATGTAGGAAAATGGAGGCATGGGGTGGTTACCTAACTCACCTGACTTCCCACAGGTGAAAGTCCATAGAAATGCCAGGATTGGGGTCCTTGTGGGTTTACAAAATGATTAGCCAAATCTGTAACTCTTACTCTGAAGATTGCCATGTGCAATCTAGGTTCCTCTAGGCAAAGGAATGAGAGTACAATTCATAAATCAAAAGCACTCTAGGATGGTACTGCCAGGAAGATTTTGCTTCACTTTCATAGCTGTCCTGTGAGTGCATTTGAAAATATGAGGCACGAGATTGTTCTACTGAGATAGGGAAGGGTTTTAGCATAGGCCCAATCTTACACAGGCAAATTACAGTTAGAGCACCTGGACTGTGGAACAAACTCCTCAGCAAAAGCCTTGTCCAAGGAGACTGAATGACAGAGATCACTCAATTTCAGTAAAATCAAGAACTGACTGTGCATCACAGCTTCTCTGTGGGAGCTCCTATCCATTCATCCTGATGGAAACAGAGAGGGAGGTCCCAGCCAATACACCGAAATCACATGAGGACACTAGTTTTGCATCTTAAAGGGGGCTTATAAAATGATTACCCAGAGCTTTGACATTTTTTCTAAAATCCATGTACAGTTCATATTTCTCCTGGCAAAGAAAAGTTATAAATCAACATCACTATAAGATTTTACCCCAATTTTGATCTGGTTTTATTTTTATAGCTGCCCTTTGATCTGATGAATCAACAGATACAATATGTTTTTAATACAAAATGCATCAGATTTGCTTGTATCTGCCTTCTTGAATTTTCCATCTGTCTTCTATTGCTTCCAGAAATCCCATTTAACCGCCAGTCTATGGGAAAAGCCTAAAATACACAGAAATGGCTTTAAAGTTCATTTCTAATTTCTGATCAGGGGGTTTCACATTACTTCCCCTCAACTGCTGAAAGGAAGCCTGCTGTGGGTTAGGTCATATCACACCAGGGTCAATGAGAATCAGTCAGAAGCTCCCTCCTTATTCCTCCTGCACGTCCATGTCCGTGGCCTTTGGGCAGCACTTCCATGTTTCTCTGCCATAAATACAGTGAGGGGTGAGGACAAGATGCTGTGCCACAACAGCACCAGCTCCAGTCTTGACATTTCTATGGAACATTGGAAATCAGCTGATTTAGGTAGCAGCTCCATGCCTCATCTTCCCCACCTGTTAAACGAGCATAATCACACGTAACCCGTTTTTTAAAGCAATGTGGAGTCTAGTTGGAGCATGTGGGTCACCTTGCCTGTCTCTCTTGCTCCTCAGAACGCTCTCTGAAGATGATAAATGTCATCCTTTCTAACACACACAGTGCTTTAGGATCTCTGCAGAGGAAGTTTCCAAGGCTGTCTCACATGGCCTTTTTAAGTGACAAGAATTGCTGAGGGATCTCTCCCATCCTCTCCATGGCCACTCATCTCCATCCCTGGGACAGAAGTCAAAAACCAAAAAATGGTCTGATAGAAAGGGTCCAAGAAAACTTTTTTTTCCCCTGGAATAACAAAAATCAGGTCTGGAAGGTAATTTATCTAATTCATCCCATGTTCCCAGACCTAATCCCTTCCTACTTAGGTTTTTGATACAATCAGGAAACACTCCAGACCTCCAGTAATGGAAACTTAGTGCCTGCACTTGCCAGTCCTTTCAAGAGCTTCACTTCTTTCACTGTTGAACATTTTCAATGTCTAATTTACGTTTTTCCTTGTGGCTTATAAACCCATGACTTCTTGTTTTTTTGGTTATTGACACAGAAGCCACAGTATCCTTTTCCTCCTTGCAGCAGCCTTTTATATTCTTGAACACAGTTCCTATGTCTTCCTCCAGGTTTCTTTTTTAGGCAGCACTTGATATCTGGATCACAATTACTCTCCTCTGTTTATTGGCCTGGTTCTTTTTAAACAAGTGGCAGAGAGAGAAAAATCTATGAGATATTTCAGAGTCCAGAGCATGGATGAGCTCCAAATGCTTGGGCTGGCTTGTGTTCACACTGAGGGAGTTAGTAGAGCCTTCAGACAAACTTTCCACTAAATTCAAATGAAGAAGTAAACAGAGCAGGAAAAAGCACTCTCCAGATGAAACTGTCATCCTCACAAGAGGAACAGTTAAAGCTAAATTATTTTGGAGTCTGCCAGATTAAGGATTAGAGCTCAAATGCAAAGTTCATCCTCCGCTAACACGTGGAAACTTCCAGACAGCTGTTATAAGAAATAAAAAGCTTTCTGAGGCCTTTGACTTCAGAGAGAAACAGTCATCCTCGAGCAGCCTAGTCTCCTGCCCAAGCCCATGGCTAGTTCTCACACAGCTACATTGGAGGAGCAAGATGAGGACAGCATCCAGGACATCATCCAGAAAGTGGCTCCATTCTGAGGTCACCAGGATCACTGGCCTCAATGCCTCCTGTTTTGGGGTTTGCATGTGACAGAAGACAACACCTGCACATGCCAAAAGTTTGTTTTCCAAAACTCACATGCCTCATGCCTTCCTTTGGGAAAAATACAACTCCCATATGGAGCCATGTGCACAGGAGTTACTGCACAAGGAAATATCCTAGAAAGATCTGTCATCACATTGTCTGGTCCCTGTTCATAGAGGATGGACACAGGACTTTCTGAGAGACAAGAAAAGGACATGTCCACAAGTGAGACTGGAACAGACCCTGGGATGCTGGTGGCTCAAACACTCAGGGGAAGCTGCCAAGGGCAAAGCACCCACCCAGGTGCCAGGGGCGAGCACAGCCCAGCTCAGGCTGCAGCTGGTGTTGGACCAGGTAAGGAAAGAGAGGAACCATGGGAGGTGGGAACTTTGTCCTTATCAGGTGAACTCTGCTGTGATAACTCCCCTGCCCAGGCAGTGCTGGGACATTCACAGGAGCCTGAAGGTTTTCACTCTGCTGATGAGCCATGATGGGACATAATTGACAACAGCCTATTTTAACAGGCAGCTGTGTCTTCTGAGAAGGTGTCAAAGACTCCCTAAGTGTCCTATGATCCACAATATTCCATCATTCAGGTGTCCTTGATCCACAGCATTCCAACAATCATTACAAGCTCCCCACCCCTGGGCAGGTACCTAAGCATTCCCACCTCAATCTGAGTGAATATAAACCCAACAGATGGTGCATTCTGTGGGTTTCCCTAGGATTTTCCTCACCACATGATGGATCTAGCCTGTGATCACCACTTTGACCAACAGACACTGAAATTGCAACAGCCAAGTCTCATCACAAATCTTTGAGGTGGTGAGATCTTTCTACTCTTATGCATTTTCTTAAGTGATATATTTATAGTTTTAAAGTGTCATATTACTGTAGATAATAAGAACCAAAACATATCTGTTTTCCTGTGCAACCAGGTTGTTGTAAAACAAACCTACATGTGTGTATTTACAAACACTGATGAATCAGTGTTGTTTCAAGAGCTTGGGTTACCCTCACCTTTTGGGGTGGGTTGTAACAGCTTGATGGCACAATATAGTTTTCTTCCACTACTCTCAAGGTAATTTATTAATACTTATCAAAATCTCATATTTTATCATTAACTCTGAGGTAGTTTAGATATAGGAAATAAAGGAAGAGAGCTTTCATGACACATTCAACCTCAAACCTGTCAGGCAGTACCATTTTCCAATGTTCCAACATCCAGCCAAGTGGTACTGAAGAGTTTTAAGCCATGGGAATCCAAGAGAGAGCAGACACTTTTTTCTGGTTTACTCCCAGTATGTAGACTGTCTGCCAAGCAGCCCCTCTTTAAATGTGAGATTCACAATTTACCTGTCCTTCACTTAAAAACTCACAGCCTTCCCTGGAGGTCTCACTGGATGTGGAGATCCCAGGTTTTTTGTGTGTCATATGAGCAAGAAGGCTTCATAGGGAGCAACTAATGGCTCTGATGGTTTGGTTTTTGGATCCATCTGGAGAGATGACAGTCAGCTGGAATATACTGGACAACCACATGGGATGATTCCAGACAGAAAGGGTCTGAAATTGAATTCTGAACACAGATAAAGCACAGGGAATCTGAGCTTCACTTGCTTCACCCATCCTGCAATTGAACACCTATTTTATGTACATTTTACTGGCTAGGGAGAATTATAGAATCCAACAGCTCAGGCCCATTTTTATATGAGCTCTTTGAAATCTGAAGCATGATGCCAAGAATGTCAGTGCTCCCAGATTGCCATTTGGATAGTGAGTTACACAAGTTTTCCCTGTATGTCATTTACTTATAGGAATTTCCATACTGTGCTGGACCAACAGTGTGTCTGCTCTGCTTAGTCTGTCTCTAGCCTTGATCAATGCCAGATGTCTTGCAGGAAACCACATGCCAGCAAGGTACTGTGATATTCCCTGATAGGTGAAAAAGGCTTCCTGCCTCTCCTGATGAGGAGCAGAGCACATTTATCACTTAGCACGTGGATGAACAACACAGAGACTAGTGAGGCTTGACCTGAAGATAGTCCAAGTCATTGAGAGCCTTGATTTCATTTGATTTGGATGAAACCAGTAGGATCCCACTGAGCAATCAGTTTAACTCCAGTTCACGTGTTAGGGTCTTTCCGTGGCAGCTATGAGCAGCTCCACTGATTTTGCTGGCACTGTGTCACTTGGAGTGACTGAGGGTCAAGTCCCAAAAGACTCTGCATCCTCCTTCCATGCTTCTTTTTTGGTGTTTTTGGACAACGTGTAGCAATCACAGTATCCTGAGCTGTTGGTTTACACCAGAAAAAAAATACATTTACACTGTCTGAACAGTGAGCAAGGACAATTAGGGGTAAGAGCAGATGCTCAGATAGCACTTAGTGCTTTGGCAAAATATGGATTTTCCTCTTGGAATTTCCCATGTTCTGAAGTGCAGGATTTCCTATCTTCCTTGGCATGGATGGATGGAAAAAACAATTCACTTAAAATAAACAGTTCCCAGGAGATGCAGAGGCCAGGGAAGAGCCTGCTCCAGTGCTGAGCACAAGGCCTGAAGGCCCAGTTCAAAGCTCTTAAAGACAATAGCAAAGAAAAAAACCCTATTGAGATGAATGGGATTGGCCCTATATTTCATTAAGCTTCAAAGTCCTCAGAGGCTGAGGCACAGATACCACACAGACACAGTCGTCCAGAGAAAATAGATCCAACACTCCTTGAGGCCGCTTCTTGAGAAGCGATAGAGGCCCCGCAAATAACAGAACCGCGGGTCACAAAATCTCTCCTTACCTTCAGCTTTCCCGTTGCCTCTCTGCTTGCTGTTCCGGAGCGGGGGCACCTCCAGGGACACAATTCCTGAGTTCTCCAGGATGTTCACCTCCACGCGGAGCCGCCCCACCAGCTGCTGGGGCCGGATGCTGACGGTGTACTCGTACTTCCCCAGCCGCCGCTGCAGAAGCTCTTCATAGTGCAACGTGAACCTGGCCTGCATCTTGCGAGGAATGAAGGCAGAGGCCTTGAATGTCTCATAGCCATTCTCCCTGGAAGGAAAATCCAAAGACAGCTTCACATCCCACACACATCCCACATTACCTCCTTCCCCTCCCCCTGATAGTTTTGCCTGACCCGGTTCCCTGTGAATAATCAACTGAACCTTCCCATGGAATCTTGTTGAACACCTGTCACATTTTATCATTGAACTTTGTTGATTTACTGCTTTATATAAATAAAGTATATTCTTGCTCCTCTCTTAAGTGGAGTGGATGACTCTGTCCATGACAGCACCCTTATTTTCCTTTCTGTTATTCAGGAAGTAACAAGAATTCTTTCCCCTGGTAGTACATCCTGGAGCATCTTGGAATTCAAAAAGTTGTGTGACAGGGTTAGAAAAGGCCACATGCGATTTTTCATGGCTTGGAGTATAGGAATTACACCAGGCAGTGCAGATAACCTTCCGTTTAGCTGCTTCTTCTATAAATCCATGGATAGGCATGCCAAGGCAGCCAAGATAAAGATGGCAGGAGAGTGCATCACTTCCCAGAACACAGCCAAATGCACAACACTCACCTTCCTTCTATGGGGCTTGGAGGTTTCTTGTGCCTTTCATTGTCATGGGTGCTATTTTTCTTTTCTTTCCCTGTGACCTCTCCATAGTAAGTCTTGTTGCCAATGCTCCTGTAGAGATCAGAGATGTCAGCATGGTCACTCTGCACCCAAGTACAGTGACAGGCGTACATTTGATGCAGGTGCATTCACAGATTTTGATGTGAGAAGAATCTCAGAGTGCTGCTGGTGTTACTCTCCTGAGTCCACCCAAGTCTCTGCGACAGAAGCCAACTCAGAAGTTCCCTGGCTGGAAATACCAGCCCAGTACAAAGGCAAAAGTCTCTTATTCTTCTTATTTGCTCTAAATTGAAGTATTTCTTAAAGAGTGGGTCCCCTATCCCCTTTGGTCAAGTCTGAAGCTGTGCCCTCAATATCTCTCTGTAGAGAGGATCTGAGCATGATCAAACCAAATATGTTTGTGACTAAGAGTTTAATTTATTGGTCATTTCACTATGAGGTTTCTCTCTATTTGGTTTGTCATTCACACCTCCATCAGCCACTGAACTTATCTGCTAGTTGGAGTTGGCTTCTGCTCCATAGAAAATGTGGAGAACATGAAACAACAAGAAGATTCTTAGGCATTATAGTCAGTCAGGTGAGATAAATATGTCTGCCAGTGCTGCTGAAACTTGCTCTGGAAAGGTTTTTAAGGTCTTGAGGAGAGTTTTCTCATTCAAATCAGAGAGAGGAGGAGAAGGAAGCGGTTAAAAGACACTCAGAATAGTTTCCCTACCTGTTTACACTGAGGATTTGAATTTAGTACCATGGCATCCATAGACTTGGTCTGTGCATCAGTTACTTACATGGTAAAGTTGGAGATGAAAGCTGCAGCTGGGATCTGCATCTCAAACACGGCCTCGCGCGCCTCGGAGCCGCTGTTCACCATGGTGCAGGACACGGTGGTGAACGCGTACCGCGAAATGATCGTGGACCTTACGTGGAACTCAGACATCCGAGGCCTGGTTTCCTGTGGGAATCAAAAGGCCACCCCTAAACAGACAGCTGGGTAACTCACCCCTTCAGTGTTTCAATGGATTTAATGTTTAATGTGGACTAGAAACTCCCACGCAATGAGTATTAGACCTCCTGACAACAAGTAAGGTGGGCTTGTCTTTAAAATTTCAGGTGAGCTGCAAACAGTAAATCAGGAATGTGGTACTGCCTTTGTTCATGCACAGAGGCCACAGACATTGTCCAGAGCTTGGGAAAGGTCTGAGAGCTCTGCTTATGCCAGCCTTTAAGTTGTGAAACACCCTGACAAAATCCATCTGTGTCCTAAACTGAAGCTTTCAACTCTGACTGTGTGAGAGGATCAGGAGTATTCCCTTGTGGTCTGGGACAAGAAGCTCAAAATATGTCCCCATGGGGTCCAGAACTGTGTCACAGACCCTGCTCTGTGCACTGTGCCCAAGAGCAGATGGAAAGACTGACATCACCATTTATGAAGAAGCACCTTCAAATTCATCCAGTCAGATCCCTAAGTTATGTAAACAGAGAAACTGCTGTCAATGGAGTCAGCTGAGTCCTCCTCTGCTGAGAATCCCTCCTGGAAGTCTGAGCCAATGGATGAAGAGACCTAATAAAAAACATTGACACTGTGACATCTCAACCAAAATATTTTAAGCTTTTTAGCCCACACTGGAATCCTTCCAGCAGAGAAGCAGCAGAGACAGCAGTGAATGACACATGATGTAGCAATGGAAGCTGAAAGCCAATTTCTGCTTCTTGGGAATGTGTTTTTGTGCACAAGTCCTGAGTTGGAGCATTTCTTCAGACTAATGTGTTTTTTGACAGCACCATCTCCATGGAGCTCAAATGTTTTCTTCCTGGAATACTTCAGTATACTTAACTGTAAGCAGTCCTTGAAAAAGAAAAATCTGTGCATTGACTTACACAATCAAAGACCAAACCCTCAAAAGCAGAAGGGAGGTAAAGGGTAAAATACACTGTAAATACAGAGCAACCTCACTAAGCCAAATACAGGGAGACTCTTCCTATTTAGGTTGGTAAAAACTCATAGTCACGTAAGAGTTGTGAGGACAAGAACAGGCTCTTCAGCTGCATGTCCAGGCTTTCTTTCAGAACAAAAATAATCTTGGCAAGCAGCTTAAGAAAGGCAGCAAGTGTTTGTCTGAGTATGAAACAAGAACATTTCTGCAGTAGCTGATGGCATCAGGAGTAACTGAGCATCCAGCTGACCAAGCTGCTGGGCTAGTGAATTCCAGGCAAATGGAAGAATGAGGATCCACTGGAAACACGGATCTACCAATGGACCTGGCATAAAGCCCCGCCTGCCTACACTTGCAAGGCTTGGAATGACTGATAATATGTCTCAGATGAGCCTGGTCATGACAGATATCTTTAACTGGGGAATGTGTTCCATGCCCAGGATCCTGCTCAGCTCATATGGAGCACAATGGCAAGAGACCGGAACTTCCAGGGTAGGAGTCACCTCACTGATTTTAGGCAGATCAGTGCAATGGATCTCTGGATCTAGGCTAGAACACCCCTGCACAGATCCAATGTCCCACCCCTAGACCACTGCTTAATTAACTGCTGTTAATTAGAACTAGATCCTGTTGTTCTTAGGACCTTCTTTGACACATAGACATGGCTTTCCAGTCTCATTATCCTGAAGGTGGAGAAAATGGGGAGTTTTGATTGAAATAGGGTTGTAGGAATGTTTTCAGATATAATGAGCTGAGGCTTCATTCAGTCTTCCATGCCACTAATTGCCTGTGGCATAGCAAGGTACACAGAGGATTTAATAACAGAAGTTATAGAAAGAATTGAAAACTACAGCAAATTCATTGGTGTCAGCCCTTCTGCATTCACCCCTGTGTGCTGCAGTTCATAAAAAACTGTGAGTTTATATGCAGCTGACAGATGATCAGCAAAAGAGGATCAAGCCCTTTGCCTTTCACTTGAGGTACAAGTGGCTCTGCAGTGACCTGTCTGGCACTGTGAATGCACTGATGGATCCACAGGAACTCAGGAGGTCTCTCAAATGTGACAGAGAGCACCAACTTGCCATTGTTATGACAGCAACAGGAGAATGGTTGTGTTGGGTGAGAAAAAAGCAGGTCTAATGCTGTAGCCTGTCACTGGCAGAGACCAACAGCATATGCTTAGAGGAGAGTGCAAAATCAGTCCAATCTGAAATATTCTCTCAGTTTTCAATAATTTATGGCTGAAGGAACTCCAGAGTCAAGGGTGGTATTTTGTGGTTTATTCGTTTTCTGTGGATTCCTCTTCTATCACTTTACACAGCTGCTTTTTGAATCCACATAAACTTTTAGCATCAAAACTTCCTGCTGCAAGGAGTTCCACAGCTTAATGGTATTTTATACACAAAAAAAGTCACTTAGGGTTTTTTTGCTAAATCTACTCTTTGCTGCTCCAGCTGGTCTCTGTTATGGAATCACAGAATGGATTGGGTTGGAAGGAACCTTAAAGCCCATCCAGTTCTAACCCCTGCCATGGGCAGGAACATCTTCCACTAGACCAGGTTGCTCCAAGCCTTGTCCAGCCTGGCCTTGGACCCTTCCAGGGATGGGGCAAATATCTCTACCCACTGAACAAGCTCCAATTCTGATATCCTTACAATCCGAGGAATGGAAAAAAAAAAAACAAAAAAACCAACAAAAAAAGACTGTCAACATCCCTCCCTCTCCCTGGTGAATTTGAATTGCTGTTGGGGAAATCAAACACTGAATAAGGGCATCAACGTAGACCTGAGGATGAAAGAATTGGTTCACCTTCCCATCCCTGGGAGGCATCTGCTATTCTCTGTATATAGAAAATAAAAATGATGGGGGCACAGGCCATTTCCAAACAGGTTGCTTGGTCAGGCTGGGCAGGCAGCCTGAGTTCCACTCTGTGATTCCTGAGCTGAATTCCCTGGAGCTCTTGCACAATCCATCAGTGCCTGCTGCTCTGACTTACAGCTGCACAAACACCTGCTTGTTTTCTGCACTTTTTATTGAGGTCTTCAGAAGATAAGAGGCAGCTTGAAGGAAAAAAAAAAAGGCAAAACAAACCATTTGTTTAATGTTATTATTACCATGATTTATCATCCCTATTAAAAATTAAGTGAGGAAATGCCAAGGCAGCAGATTAGCACACTGCCATGAGGCAGGTTGGCTGGATGCTTTGTGGAGGTGTCCTGGTTATGATGATCAACTGGCAGCTGAAATTTTCTCACCAAACAAATTACTTTATGCTCATTTACATGAAATATTTGGAAGGACAGAAAAAGAGCTGAATATATGAAATCCTTTCCGTATTTTTGTCTTTATCAGTTACTTTCATCAAAACAAATTGACTGTCTCTCAGATTAGAAGTAATAAACTGGTAATAATCCTGAGAGGTTCTCTCTAGGCTGCAGATTCCAATCTGTCAAAGATGAAGGGAACCAGAAGCTGTTAAGGTGATGGTTGCTCAGCATGTGAAATGAGTTCCACCCATTCCCAACTGGGAAGTCCCCCAGAAAAGCCAGAAAAATAATTGGCCATGAACAGCAAGTCTACTGGCTGCCTCTCTACATCTAAATTTTAGATTTCTGTGCTGGAAGAAGGAGATTGGCTTCCTTGTTTTCTTTGTTTCTGCAGGAGATTTTGTCAGAGAATGACAGAGATCTTCAAATTCCAAAACAAACTCCCTTTCTCTTCAAACTCAAACCTCAATCGGTGTTGTTAAGGTTGGTAACATGAGATATTCTTTCTCCAAACTGGGCTTGAGAAGATGGATTGGGAAATATTAGAAGAACCTGTATCTGTTGCATTGATCAAAATGAAGATTCCTTTTTTCCCACAGAATCACAGAATGTCTAGGTTGGAAGAGACCTTAAAGATCATCGAGTCCAACCCAGCCCTAACACCTCAGCTAGACCATGGCACCCAGTGCCACATCCAGGCTTTTTAACACATCCAGGGATGGTGACTGCAGCACCTCCCCGGGCAGCCATTCCAGAACTTGATCACCCTTTCTGTAAAAAACTTTTTCCAACTAATATCCAACCTGAATTTCCCTTGGTGCAGCTCCAGGCTGTGTCCTCTGCTTCTGGCAGAGCTGCTGGAGAAAGAGCCCAAGGCCAGCTGGGCACAGGCACCTTTCAGGAGCTGTGCAGAGTGCTGAGCTCAGCCCTGAGTCTCCTTTTCTCCAGGCTGAGCAGCCCCAGCTCCCTCAGGGCTTCCTCCCAGGGTTTGTGTTCCCAGCCCTTCTCCAGCCTTGTTGCCTCCTCTGGACACACTCAAGCATCTCAATGTCCTTCCTAAACTTTGGTTACCAGAATCTCACTCTGCCATCAAATACTTCATTCCTGGGCACAGGGATGCACACACACACACACATATCCAGGGAAAGTGCAGTTCCCATGAGGTAAAACAAAGATAGGGTGTGATACCTACCAGCCTCTGCAGGAACTTGGCCTGTCTTGGGACACGGCGAGCAACCTGCAAAGAGTTAAGGGAGTGAGTGGATTCTGCTCAGCTTCTAGCAGTCATGTCCCTTGTTTAATCCCAGACACGGGGCTGTGTGACTGATCACCCATGGCCAGGTTCAAATGTTCTTCTGGTTAAAATTAAATCCTGAGTCTCTTCTGTATTAACAGACCCACTGATCAAAGCCCAGCAGTGGAATGTGGCTGTCTCAGGCAAGGAGGTAATGGGTGTTTTGCAGATGGTGCTTAGCAAGGGACCCTCTATATGACAGCAGGAAGCCTTCAGCCCCAGCCCTGGATTCTAAGAACATCCCTGGAAGTACTGAAGGCCAGGCTGGATGGGGTTTTGAGCAGCCTGGTCTAGTGGAAGATGTCCCTGCTCATGGCAAGGGCTGGGGACTGGATGCTCTTTAAGGTCCCCTCCAACCCAAATCATTCTATGGCTCTACAACTAGTTTAAATTAATCCTACATCTTCAGCTGTATAAATACTACCTCAACAGCAGACCTGTTGCCTAAATACTCACCACAGCTACTGTGTATTTACTGTGCAGTGACAGAAAATCACTGGTTATGTGCAAAACAGGAATAAAGACATTTAAATTCAGCCACAGACCTTATTATGAAACAAAGTGCTTCACCTATGACAGTGCAATTGTACTCACTGTCTCACTTCTGAGAGAGTACTCTACAGAGTAGAGTACTTCTACAGAGAAGTACTCTGACTTCTTCTCACATGGTGTGAGACCCAGCTTAACATCTCCTAACCAAGTCCCTCCCCAAAGCAAATCCTTTGTCAATGAGGGCAGCCAAGTGCCATCTTAAAATGTCAGTGGAACCCCAGAGAGCAGAAGAATACAACAATATGTTTTTACCTGATTTGCCCTTTCAGTTGATTTACTCTGAAATAGCAGCAGCCCTTGCCAAAGAGATGATTTTATGTCTGTTTATATCGTGCATTGAAAAGCTCAGGAATGCCCAATGGGGAAATTAAAGTTTCATCCACGAGAATCTTTACTATTTCCTTCTGCATTATTTTAGCCAACATCTTGTGAAATTAGAACCAAGGGAAAACAGCTCCCTTGGGAATGAGGAGAGGAGAGGAGAGGAGAGGAGAGGAATTGCTTGTACCTTAAGTTTTAGAAGAAGCTTTCTGTCTGGGTCTGTTATCCCAGACAAATAAAGCCCCTCAGGAGCCTGCTGTGAGAGGCTGCAGAGTCTCCATCACTGCAGGTTCTTCAGAACAAGGCAGATAAATGTCTGTGAAGGTGGCCCTGCTTGGAGCAGAGGCAAGGATGAGAGATCAATAGCCCTCAGTATTTTTTTTCTGAAGGTTTACCTTTTGGAACAAATCCACCTGTTGTTCTGGTCACAGGGGTTTTTAAAGACTAATCAGTGAAACTGGAAACTTGGTTCCTATTTTTATCTTTCCCCACCAAAACCCATTTTGTTTGCTTGCTGAATTGCACAAGAAGGCTCTGTGTGACTTCAAGAACCACCTCCTAAAGTCTTGGGGCTACCCAGTGGACATCAGTGAGGAGCTAAGGCTCACCAGAGAGCAGTATCTTGTTTTCTAGGACTTCATGACTGCTGCCAAAACACTGCTCTGGGGTTTGTATCAGTCCATTGGACTGTTCCAATCAGGCAGCTTCACTGGCATCATCCAATGGAACAATTTCCAAATTTCCATCAACCTTTACCTTTAAAGCTTTCCAACACACTCATTAAAGCCAGATAATTGCTAGTAGTGACCCCATAACTTGCTGCCATCTGTCAGTCCCAGCATGGTGCATGGGATGTCAGCTGTGCAGTGGGTTTGTTTCTAGTGCAGTGTCTCAGTCCAGGGGAGCACCTGCCTGTTCTCAGCCTGGCTCAGGTGTTCAGTGAGGACAGACAGATGTCCTCTTCCACATCTGGCTGTGCCAGGGCACCAGGTCACCACGCCTATTTACACATCACTGCTTTTCGGGTGGAAGTGACTGCTGCCGCTGACCTGCCACAGCACAGCTCCTGTGAAAACACACTCATGTGCCTCAGACAACATCAACCAGGTTACCCCAGCACTGTGAGCCAGTTCTTTGAGCTTTGCAACTGATTTTCCCTCTAAAGCAGGTGAGTGATCCCACATACCACTCCACTGGCAGTGGTGGAGATACTCTCTCCCAATTAGACAGGTGGGTTTGTTACCAGTGTTGGTTTGTGGCTGAATTCCCCAAAAAGGAATGTGCATCCATAGTAATCAGGGTTGGTGTCCCTGTAGGGGAGAGATATGGATGCTTCTGGAGAGAGATTCTTTCTATTCTAGGAGGGACAGATACAGATAGACACAAGAATCTCATTCTTCCCACCTGCTGCATGGCAGAAGATGCCAAAGACAGACAAATACTGACATTTTAGACAAACTGGATTATCCCACCTGACTTCCATCAAGGCACAAGTGTTCCATACTTCCTGCACTGTATCTCAGGCTCACATGCATGCCTCAGGTGCTATGGAGCCCTTCAGATCTGATCAGATTTAGATAAATGACTGATGCCCTAAGTGACCCAAATCACACATGGTATCTCTTATGGACCTGAGAGATGTGAGCACAGACCTGAAGCTCTCTTTTATAGAATCTGAATGGTTTGGATCGGAAGGAACCTTAAAGATCATCTAGTTCCAGCCCCTCTGCCATGGGCAGGGACACTTTCCACTTGAAATAGATCACAGCCACCCAAACTCTTGAAAAAGTTCATTGCCCTTTCAATCCCATTTCCTCAGAAAATCTAAGCCACACAATAATACAACATAATAGCCCTCAGTTGCAGAATTTTTTTGTTTCTTCCATTGTCAAGAAGGGTTTTAGAAGCTGAAATTAATGTGGTTTGTTTCATCCAGCACGAATTAAAAATCAAGCACAGTAAGACCATAGGCAGAAAAAACTATCCCCCGAGCTCGAAATACTCGGGATTACTCAGGCTGGAGTGTGACCAGGACACGGCGTTAGCTGCCCTGTCCCTCGTTAGCACAGCCGTGGGGATGGATGGCTGTCGGACCGAACCGTCCGGGGCAGCAGCACCAGCACGGGAGGGAGATCCCCCGGCTTAGCACCTCCAGCACAACTCCACGCTGCCTGCAGCACCTCCCACGGAGCTCAGCTGCACGGACAGGTGCAATAAATGCATTTTTATCAGACCGCCCCGCTTGTCAACACCGCTGCTGAAGAGGGGACGAGCGAGCCGCGGCCACCCGATGCTCCCGAGCAACCTCTGCCCCAAAACCTACCTGCTCCACGATGCTGTAGTCCGCCAGCAGCTGCTCCTCCAGGTAGCGGGCCATGAGCTCCGAGTCGGGCTGTCCCGCCGAGGGGGAGAAGCCCCAGCAGAGGCACAGCCAGAGCAGCATGGTGCCGCGGAGCGCCGGGGCTCCTGCCCCGCCGAGAGCGCTCAGCCAGCCCCGCCGCCTGAGGCTGGGAGCCTGCAGCACACACAGCGACCCACCCTCGCCTCCTCCTTCCCGGCTGGGAGCCTGCAGCACACACAGCGACCCACCCTCGCCTCCTCCTTCCCGGCCCGGGACCGGCAAGGTCCTTCCCTCCTTCCCTTCCCCGCCCTTTTCCACGCGGGGCGGCCTCCTGTGCTGAGGGAGTCGTGGCAGGGCTCGCACCCCTCAGCCGTGCCCGCTGGGCTCTGCGCTCTTTGTCATTCCCCTCCTGTCTCCTGCAGGACAGGGGCGGTGCTGGGGGGCCCCGAGGTGCTGCCACTTGTCATTTCGGCACCTAGAGCCCCTCTCAGCGAGGGCAATGCTGAGGGGACAGTTCCTACCCCTGGCTGGGTGCCGAGGGAGGGCCAGGATGGTGCCCCAGTGCCGCTGTCTGCTACCCACGCCTTTAGGGAGCACAAGCACAGGAGATGCTTCAAGGTTGGAGCTTTCCGAAGGGGTGGTAAAACCCTCTGGTTCCACACTCTGTGAAGGGAAAGCTTCTCTTACTCGCCATCCGGAGAGCCCTGGCTGGTTTAGGAAAGCTGCCCCCAGGGCAGGGCAGGGCTCCCTCCGCACCCTCACCTTGGCAGCTGCCCGACCGCGAAGGTGGCCGAGACACGTAATTCCACCTCCCTCTTGCCATCCAGACTGTGTTTCTCAGACAGACAAAGCTGAGGTGACCTCCTGCTCTTCCCTCCATTTCCCAAAGGTAGAGCCCTCTCCTGCCAGACCAGCCCCAGGTGAAGGTGGGATTTGTGGGACATGCTGGATTCTGCCTGGCAGCTGCCAGGGACGTTCCTGGTGCATGACCGTGCCAGCTGGCACTGAGCCAGCAGCTCCACGCGTTGGGGAACTTGTATCTGCAGCGCTCGCCTCACCCCAAATCAGGCGTATTTGCAACTTTGGTTTTCTATGACAGCAGTAACTTCTTAAATCTAGGAGACCCAAACTTCTTTTTGCTTTGTTTTGGTTTTTTGGTTTGGGTTTTTCCTTTTCCTTTTCTTTTCCTTTCCTTCACTCCTCCTCTTTTCTTTTTGCCAGATGCCCAGTGCCGCATACACAAACCTGACATGATACAAACCACTGTATCTTCTTTTTCCTTTCCAGCTCTGGGCCACCAGGGACTGGAGCTGTTGTGGTCCGTCTCCCATCCATGGCAGTAACAGTCCAGTGAGTGGCTCAGTGTCTCTCTGACCTTTCTGAAGATTTGTGTCCTCCAAACCTCACACGCCTTTTTGAGATGCTCCCCTTTCAGAAGGGAAGAGGGCATCTGGAGATGGAGCAAACGGAAGGTTATGGTCAGCATCTTTGGAACTCCTATTAGCAAACTGATGGCTCAAACTGAGGCTGAGGTGACACCATGTGACACACGAGGCCCTGCTGGCATTGCCAGCAGGAGGGAAGGAATCAAAAACCTGTCCAGTCCTTTTCCCACTGGGACCACTGTCAGCTACAAAGGCTTCTATAGTGACCATACCCTCAACAGGAGCTGCAGAACTGGGCAGCAGTGCAGGGAATGATGGAAGGCTGATGTGGAGGGGAAGAGAAGATGCTGGCAGAAAGCTGGACAGGATGCTTCGGGCCCCCAGAGACACCCCAAGTGGTTCCTCTACTGATTTGATCCCTGCCAGAAAACAGCTGAAGCATTTTCTTCAGCTCCTCATAATTTCAAAGTGCAGTGGAAGAGGTCTCAACCATCCATTTGGAAATCAGTGAAGACACTGCAATTGTTCAGGCTGAGACCTGGCTTCAGAACAAGCCAAAAGGATGGTTTTAAGTATTTTTCATCTGTTTCCAGTTAGTCTCAGGTCCCTCATGTCTTGCCTAGCTCAGACAGAAAAGTGCATGGGAGCAGCATGGGAAATAGGACTGCAACCTCCTGTGCCCTTACTACTGACATTAGGATGGTCTCAACCTGCTCAGTGTTTCACCACCCTGGGCACACAGATGTGTAAAAGCCTTACAGTGTATGTTTAGAAATGCTGAAAACAGGCATCCAAACCATACGTATAGCATGACTTTCCTCCTGTTCTGGAAAACCTAAAGGGAATCAAGACACCTTTGTGCAAGCAAGTCAAAAGCAGCCTGCTAACCCTAGGGGTGACAGTAGTTTCTGGTCAGGAAGGAGAGATGTTTGCCAGTTTGAAATGACCATTGCACAGTCAGGAGGCATTTGGAATACCCTCCAAATCCCACCAGCTGCAGCATTTGGCCACTCTGCATCTCCCACTGCCCAGGTGGGGATCTGAGGGCCAGGGTATATCAGAACAGTGAGACTCTGCAAAGATGCTGCAATAAAGCTGAGCCTAAGCACACCTGGTGAAAGGAGGATATTCAAGCCAGAACAGGATCCTCCAGGAGGTACAGGATAACCAACAGGCATGAGAGAGTGAGCTGGGGAAAGCATTGCCCTTCCTAAAGGGATTAGGAACAGCCAGTTCTGCTTACTCTCCCCTCAGCAAGGGCACGTAAGGACACAGCACATGGGTAAGACCAAGGTGTGTTTTAATGTGGTTCAGATGCAGTTAGGCTTGCTGAGTGAGCATTGAGCCTGGGGTCTTGATTGTTCACATTATCCCCTCTTCCTCCTCCTTGGGATACATTCTCCTGGTTTGGGGTGTGAACGTGTCAGGCACTGTTCAGGGATGCTGCTGGAGTCCAAAACGAGCAGTTACTCAGGTGTGTTCACATCAGACATGTTCCATGCTGAATTTTGCAGACTTAGCAAGCTGAGCAGCTGTTCTTTGGATGGGGGCTCAGCAAATTAAATTTCCTGATGTGCCTGCAGCCAGCATGAGCAGAGACAGCAGAGAGAGAGGCATGATCCAGCAGCTGAGGTTTCACATACATTTCACCTGGAACAGATCATTTTATATCAAGGAGTCTCTCTGTGTTGACACACGAACACAGGCACCTTGGTGACCTCATGCAGGGTTAAATGCCCAACCAGAAGTGTCTGGACCAGCAAGTAAATGTAGCCAAAGCACCAACAAACTGTACTCTTTAGTGGCAATCAAAGCCAGCAATTGGATCAAGAAATTGGCAGGAGTCCCAAAGGGTTACACAGGTGTAGTCATAGAAAAATGTCCAGAGGTGAAATTAATTACCGTGAAGTTCAGGGAATTGCATTCCATATTTTCCTTCAGGTCTTAATCTAAGCAATCTCCTCTGAAACATCTGGATGGGATATGCTCGTCCCCAATTCTGACACTATTGAGAGATGCCTGTGTTCCTGAAAGAATCACAGAATGGTTTGGGTTGGAAAGGAGCACAAAGATAATCTAGTTCCAACCCCCCTGCATAAGCAGGAATGCCACCAGGTTGCTCCAACCTGGACTTGCCCACTTCCATGGATGGGGCACCCACATCTTCTCTGGGCAGCCTGTTCCAGTGCCTTACCATCATCTGCAAAAGGAATTTCTTTGTAATATCTAATCTAAACCTCTTGTCTTTTAGTTTAAAACTGCTGCTCCTTGTCCTGTCACTAAATGTCCAGGTAAAAAGTCAGTCTCCCTCTTTTTTATAAGCTCCCTGTAATTGCTGAAAGGCTGCAATAAGATGTCTCCAGAGCCTTTTCTTCTCCAGGCTGAACCCCCCCAGCTCTCCCAGCCTCTTTCCATAGCAGAGATTCTTCAGCCCCCAGAGCATCTTTGTGGCCTCCTCTGGACTTGCTCCAACACATTTTTGTCACATTGAAGGCTCCAAACCTGGATGAAGCCCTCCAGGTAGGGTTCCACAAGGGCAGAGAAGAGTAGAAAGGTATTTTTTGGGGTCTCAGTGTCTGCTGGTCTCCCTGCTGCCATTAGCTGTGTGCACCCTGGCCCAGCAGAGCATTTCAAAACTTCCAAATCTGATATTATTGTGATGAAAATCACCCAAAGTCTCTACAAAAGGGCCTTGATGCTGGGGGTGGTCTGACTGTGTCTGGGGCACTGCTGTACATCCCTGTATGTAATTTCCCAGAATGGCTGGTGTGTGATGGGATTGATGTCAGGGCAGTCACACTAAGTCTGTTCTCACCTGGATCACTGGAAATTTCCAGACATGAAATTCCATATGGGAAGAGGATATTGGCTGTCTCATCAGGCACAGAAATTTGACATTTCTTCCCAGGTGCAAGCCAAACTAGAAAATTTTATTATTCTGAGATACAGGCTCTGCACAGCACTAATTCAGGTGGTTCAGGGCAGATAGTGCATTAAAACTTCCTTCCAGAGGAATCCCAGCCATGAGAGGACAACTCATGGAAAAGCCCAAAGGACATATAGCACAAAACATTCTACTGAGATCCTGTCCTCCTCATGAAATTCTGGGGAGGTTCACCTAAACTGATGGTGAGGCTCTGAGCATCCTCAGCGCTTGTTTCTCCCGTGTATTGTCTGTAGCTTGAGAGGTTTCAGCTTTTTGGGCTCTTTTGGGCAGTATATTTGAGCAGTTTGTGCCATCTAGTGGCACAAATTCCCAATCTTGATATTTTTACCAAAAAAAATTAAGCCACATTTAGTGGTTGTGAGATTACTGAAATAAGGGGTTGAAAACTTGTTTTTTAAAATGGACTTTGTTCTAAAGGGACTTTTTAATCTCTTCAGAGCAGCAGTGATTCACTTCCTGGTCCAAAGGCCCAGATGACTCCAGAACAGCTTTAAGTTTCTGAAGAGACAGGACTGGTCACCCTAAACTAGGGGCACATGTGTGAGCAAAAATCAGTTTATATACAAAATCCAAGGTAAACTAGGCACCATCAGCACAGCAAAGACTGACTGCCCTGTCCTGCTGCTCTTGCAGCTCTGGAGAAGCCCTGTCAGCCACAGCTACATTAGCACTCATTGAGGGCTTTCCTGAGCTAGCTTTGCAGGAGTTAACTTAAATACTGCCAGATTGTACCACAAATAGTGGGGTCAGCAGGACAGGGCAGTGACCATCCCCCTGACTTTGTCAGTGGTGAGGCCAGAGCTTGAATCCTGGGTTCAGTTTTGGGCCCCTCGCTACAAGAAGGAAATTGAAGTCCTGGGATGCGTCCAGGAAAGGGAACTGAGCTGGGGAAGGGTCTGGAGCACCATAAGGGAGCTGGAGGAGCTCAGCTTGGAGAAAAGGAGGCTCAGGGATGAAGTTCTCCCTCTCTACAACTCCCTGACCAGGAGGGTGCAGCCAGGCAAGGGTCGGTCTCTTCTCCTGGGTAACCAGCAATGGGATGAGAGGAAATGGCCTCAAGTTGCACCAGGGGATATCCAGGTTGTACATTAGGGAAAATTTCTTCTCCAAGAGTGGTGTCAAGCACTGGAGCAGACTGCTCAGGGCAGTGGTGGAATCACCATCCCTGGAAGTGCTCAAAAAATGTGTGGATGTGGAAGCTGGGGATTGCTGTGGTGGACATGGCACTGTTGGGGTAATGGTTGGACCAGATGGTCTTGAAGGTCTGTTCCAACCTAAATTATTCCATGATTGTTGAAAATCCCTGCTCTCATCCCCTCTATTCCCCTCCTGTACACTCCCCTCTTCCAAACACATCACTTCTCCCACCTCTCTCAGCTGGAAGAGAGATGAAAGACTCTGCTGGCATTCCTTGTGAACTTCTGGAGGTAAGCTCAGGGCTCAGACTGAGAAACAATTAGTGAAAAAGAAAGGATGGGTGACAGCAGACTTGTGCCACAGAAATCTTTCACTGAAACCTCAAAGTGTAACATAACATAAGGGAAGACAACTGAATATTATTAGTATTATACAGTGAATATCATATAACACAAAATAATATACAAGAAAATGTCATATACTGTAATGGGATATAGTATAATTAATATAATGTAATTAATATAATATAATAAAAATAATAATATCTATTTGACTGCTGGTTTGTCCCAGAGTTCACACAGTAATTCTGCCATTTGCATTGAAGCTGCTCAGGTGTCTCCAACAATCCTTTCTTTGTGGAAAAGTGGAAGGGATACCCCAACAACTTTTTCCAAATGGTGTCTTCCTCCCTTCTTTCCTTCTTTTGCTTTGCTCTCTTTATCTCATCATTTTAAGCACCCAAAGAACCAGAGAGGCAAAAAACCTGTTTCAAAAGCACCCAGGAGCCATAGAACATGCACCTGAAAACATCATCAGATGTTCTCGTGTTACTAATTTTGAAAAATTAGAACTATCCCATCGTCAGCTATGATTTTTTCCCAGCAGAATAAAAAGAAGGGTGTTTGTGTGGGTCAGGATCCAACCCAAGGTCTCAGGCAGCCCCTGTGAGCTGGCTGGGTGGGAGGGCCCTTGGAGGAGCCCAGCACTGCTGCCTCCATCACGCTGAGAACCAAACCTCACCTCCTTGGCCATAAACAGACAAGCTGGAGCTCTTGCTGAGACCTTTTGAAGTTTTTGGATACTGCAAGCTCTGTGCCTAGCAGGAAATCAGTCAAACATCACGGGAAGCTGCAAAAGCAAGGAGTGAGCCTATCCAAGCCAGGGCTGTTATCGAGGGCAGGGGCGAGTGAAGACACTATTTGGATAACCCTTGCTCAGGCACCACAGCTCAGACTTGCGTTGCAAGGCTAATATTTACCTACGGCCTAAACAAAGCCAGCATTTCAGAACTTTGCTCAAAATGCTGCACAAGCCTGGGCTGTTTCCTTGAACTTGTCTCAGAGAAGGGAAGAATTTGTGTCTGTACCTGTGCGGGCTGTTCTCAGGAGGAAACAAGCAGGAGGAAAATGAAGTATCTGAGCAGCTTCCTGGCTTTGGTCCTCGTTTCTGGAGTCGGGGGCTTTGATCTGGTTATCGATGACATCCCAGGTGTGAGTATTTGGAGGCAGGGCCCAGGTCTCCCTTCCTTGCTGAAGTCTGGATGGGAGCAGAAGTGGGTCACTGCTTCACAATTCTCTTCTACTTTTAGCTGTAAATTTTTCTGAGAATTGGTCTTCATTTGTGATTTATAATGGGTTTTTGTTTCTTTTTTTATATTATTAAAGATAATTATTATTATTATTTAATATTGTTAAAGGGAGAGTGTGAGCATAAGTCCAAATTTCATTCCAAGCACGTTTCATATTCTAACCTCAGTGTTGCCTTTTCTGGTGTGGTTTTAACCTTTAAACATTTAAGTGGGCTTCTATACTCAGATCTTCAGCATATTTTATAGCCTGTTTCCCTGGAATAAGCAGAAACAGGGCACCTAGACATCTTTGTGAATGGAGCCTCCTGTGTGGAACACTGTGAACTTCAGCAAAGCTTTGTATGGAATTGGGTTTTTGTTAACCTGAATTCAAATACAGAGTGAATATCCTATTGACTTTACATTCCTCAGCAGAGGGATGAGAGAATTTATAATAGAGACCATCATTTCTTGGGATAATAGAATGATGAAAAGAGGTATAGTTATAGCTTTGGCTCTGAAACTGAGTCTAAATTTAAACCCCCAGGCTCAGGTGAACTTAGATTTGTTGCCTACACCCATTTCCACATTGTAGTTTTGAAATATTTCTGTGAAGTCAGCAGGGATGATATGAGGCTTTATTTTCCTTTGCAGGATTAATAAAATTCCTAAGTGAGCTGAGATATCCTATTTTTCTTTATTTTTACAGCCATTTCCTTGACTCTATGAGATTTTAAAACTGGGTTTGTAATTCCCGGGAAAAATATTCGAGACCTGTGGTTCTTTCTAATTGTAGATGCCTTATCAATTTAACATCAATATGCTTAAGCAATTTAAATTAATTTTGTGCAAACCTTTGCGTGTATGCTATCACATAAGTTGGAAAGGAACTCATGCACTTAAACACCTTTATTGCCATATATTAAACTCATAACAAAATTTAATTAAGAGTATTGCTGTGGTGTGACCCACACTTCTAAATGAATCACTGCAGCTTTGCACTTAGAAAAAAATGATGTTCTTTTGTTGTTATTGGGGGAAATTTATTTCTCAGGTATATTGGTGTAAAACCAGAGACAATTTCTACTGGTTTGAGCAGAAATTCTCTGAACCTGCTTTGGGTGAGATCAGTGTCTGAAATTCTGTAATTTCTATGGCTGGACCCATCCTGATGATAGTCATCTGCCTCTTGCTCTTTGTGGTCATTTTATGTTAAATATTACTCCTTGTTTCAGAAGGAAAAGCTGTAAAATGATGGTAAAGGTCACGATTTTACAGAGGTTTATAGAGCTGGTTGGCCACTGAGGGAAACTGAATGTGTGAGGATTTTGGTCTGAGATAGTTTGTGCTTCTGCTCCCCATTAGCATCCAGGGGAGGTAAATTCCCTTGGGAACTCAACTGTAAAGTGCTAATCAATAATAAATCAAGTGATAAATCAAACAGCAAGGCAGCAGCAACTCTTTGTTCTTCTCCCTCCTCTAGGAAGTGGAAGACCTGATTGATCTGGAAATTGATGGATTTCCCTCAAGCTCCAAGGCGAGAAATGGCAGGTACCAGGTACAGTACCCAGAGATGCTTCAGAGAGGAGGGAAGCCAGAATGCCTGGGAGTTCTTTCCAGGTGTCTTTTTGCATGTCCAGGGTTGTGAGTGTACAATCATGTGGGACCAGCTGGGTTTTACAGGCATTGAGACTTCTATATCTCTTGCTGGGACAAGAACAACAAGGCTTTGCTCTGTGTCTGTGCTCCTGAGGTGATGAACAATGGAGATGCTTGTCTAACTTCTTGTCTGGGGAAAATCCCATTGAAATGGGTGAGGCTTTTCCATGAGAAAGTGGAAAAGGACTTCAGCCACTGGCAAGTGCAGGCTGTAAACATTCAGTTTATGCATTCATATTTAACTCTGGTCAAAGAGTGACACTCAGCGATGAGCTGGTGGCATCTGAGACATGGGAAGGAAATTTGTTACTAGCACACTGATGGGTTGCAGATTATTTTAATCTGTTGTTTTGGGAGAGAGAAACATTTAGAGCAGCATTGAAAGAGTTTTTCCTGTGTTTTACACAATAGCAATTCATGATAATACTCATGAAATCAGTTGTTAGAATGTGTTAATTTTTCATTACACTGCATGAAAAAAATGATGATCAGAGCAGACCTTGTCATCCACCAAGCTCTGGTGCTGCTTTTCTTGAGCTTGTTCAATGTAGTGAAAACGAAAGATCCTCTTGAGTAATATTGGATTTCCCAGAGTCTTTGAAATTACACACAGGCAAACCTGATTTTCCTTTACCCTAAGGCTTTGGATGGAACTTATTGATACCTAAAGCCTGCATAACAGTGGAAGACAATGGCAGATTTTAGCATGAGTATGAATCAAGCCTTCTCACACTTGCCAGTCCAGTATTTAAATAATGGAATCATGATCCAAACAGAAATGACCCCTATCTGCACTTCTTCAGGGCATCATTTCTCTCCAATATGTCTCTATCAGTGTCACATGCATTATGTTGCCTCTGTTCCCAAAATTTCTGGATACATGAAGGCACAGACATGCATGCAGTATTTACAATTCTACCACTGGTTTCATTATACAAGTTATTGATTTAATTCCCATACATTATTTCCCATCCTTTACCTATCAAATAAATCTTTGCAAACCAGTGGAACTAAGATATCAGCTACTCTTACATTAGTTGAGTCACAATAAAATATAATAAATTAGATCAAACTGAACTGAGCAAATCATCTTGAGACAGCAGCTCTTGGCCAGCAGCAGGCACACAGTTATCTCCTGTTCATCACTACAGGAAGGCTGTCTCCCAAATTATTTTTTCAGCACTATGCTTTTCTGCAAAGAGCTCACCAGCCCGTTGGCAACAATGCAACAGAGCTCCCTGCAGACCCTGTTGATTGGCTTTAAACAGAGGATGGTTTTCTAGGTACAGATAAGGTATTCTGCTACTTTGGTCCTGAGTAATTCCCAAAATGCTGTGCCTCAGGCACGTGCATTGTCCTCGTGACCACAGCAGCAGAGTGTTCCATGGGTGGAATGCAGGTGACCTTGTGAACCTCTGCATGGTGGTGCACAGCTGTTATCTCTGGCTGGGAGACAGATAAAGTGTCTAGACCTGTGGGGCACCCTGTGAGGTGGGATGTTCTGCAACACCTTCCCCAGATCTGGGTCCTGATCTCGGGCTGTCCAGAGGTGGGTGAGATCACAGCTGCTCCCTTACAGTTCTGGCTGCCTGGTTCCTCTCCAAGAGAAGCAGCACAGGAAGGATATATGGAAGGAGATAGGGTGGAATGATAGGATCGTGGCATGGTTTGGGTTGGAAGGGACTTTAAAGCTCAACTCATTCCAACCTCCCTGCCACAGGCAGGAACACCTTCCACACCTTCCTCTACACCAGGGTGCTCCAAGCCACACCCAACATGGCCTTGAACACTTCCAGGGATGGGGCAGCCACAGCTTCTCTGGACATCCTCTGCCAGGGCCTCACCACCCTCACACTGAATAATTTCTTCCTAAATCAGCTGGCTGGAGACTCCCCCAGCTGCCAGGGTGTAAGTGTAACCAAACAGACAAGGATCCATCTGCAGCACTGTGAAGACAAACTATCTTAGGTCTGAAATTTCTCTTCCTGCATCTCACAGGGAGGATCCCCTGAAAGGAGTGTGAAGAGGCTGCAATGGATTTGGAGTGTGTTAAAAACTGCTTAGGAAATTACAGGAAAATAAGTGAATTATGAGGCAACAGCACCTCAAAGAACTGGAAGGGCACTCCAGTTAGATCATAGAATCAGAGAAACATGGAATGGTTTGGGTTGGAAGGGACCTGAAAGATCATCTAATTCCAACCCCCTGCCATGGGCAAGGATACCTTCCAGTAGACCAGGTTGCCCCAAGCCCTGTCCAACCTGGCCTTGAACACTTTCAGATCACTTCTTCTTTCTAGTTTCTCTTATGGGACATCTGATTTTCAACATTTTTCATGCCCCAGTAGAAAAGCAATTTCTGTCAAATGCAGAACATCTGTGATTCTGCTTTCCTTATTTCACGAAATAGCTGCAGTGTCCATGCACAAAGATCACTGTGAAGGGATAAATATCCATATCCTGCACAAGTTTCAGGGGAAGATGCATCTCAGCATCTGAAGACAGAGCCCAGCATCTGTCCTTCAAACAGTTCCTGAGGCACATGTTGTCTTCATTCTGATTAGCAATTTGGCACACATGAGATATGGCTCAAGATCCTGTTTTTGTGCAGTGATCAGCAGGTCTGGATGTGGTTTAAAAGCCAGGATCAGCCATGAATCCTCATGCTGGAAATAGCAAGAGTCTCAGGTACCACAGAAGTCCCTGTTCTCGATAATCACCTCAGTACCCAGACCTGGATCTTCAAGGCCAGGTAGGATGGGGCTTGGAGTAACCTGATCTAGTGGAAAGTGGTCCTGCCCAAGGGAGGTGGAACTAGAGGATCTTTAGGGTTCCTTCCAACACAAACCATTCTGTGTTTCCATGATTCTGGGGTTCAGGTACCTGAAGATAAAGGTACAGCTCTGTCCTCCTGACCTGTTGGAGTGGCTGCCCTCTGCAACCTCTGAGTGCCCAGGGGTGTGGCTGGCCCAGCCCATGTCTGGTCTCCAACCACAGCCGTGGGAGTCCCTACATGTGCCAGTGATAAGCTCCCTCTCCTTCAGCTACCCCCTCTTTTCCACCAAGAACTATCAGGAGGGAAACCTGGGCATCCTGAAAGCTTTAAACACCATTCCTAAAGTGGGTCAGCAGCCCTAAGCTGAGAACCAGAAAGGTACCCCCAATTAAAAAAAAACCCCTGTGTTCTGAGGTCTTGGTCTTCATCTTTCCAAAGTTAAATTTGTTTCAGTTAATGTTGGTTTAATCTTAATTTGTATTCAAGCTGGTGATGTTCCCTGTGCCAAGGGTATGTGTGGGGCCAAAAATCACTCTTCCTGGTCTGGTTCTTTATCAGGTGTGACAGTCCAATTCACTGTACAGTGAAGTTTGTGAGGTGTGACAGGATCCGCCCATAGAGGGTCTCTAGAGAGCCATATACTTCCATATCCGGAAATCTCAGTCTGAATGGTTCAGATAGAGCCTTTAGAGCTAGAAAATGAAAACCTGCATTTGTTCTGAGGCAGACAGAAATCCTCTCCATCTGCCTTTAAAGGGTCCTTAAAATCATGTCTTTAACATGAACTTGCTGTGACATCCTCATCTCTTACACAGCGCAAGATTTCCCTAGAGCAGTATATTAATTAGCTTCAAATGAACTCAAGAGTTGCAGAGCAATCCTCCAGTGCACCATGGGATTAAAGCTGTTTTCATGAGCATCTTCTGTGGTTTTGGGTCCTCTTGACCCTGGAGAGCTGAGCTGGCCTAGGTGTGATGATAATATGAAAGTAGATCTCTGCATTAGAAAGCTGCATCTAGGCGAGCCAAATTCCCTTTCAGGGAATTAATATAAACATTCCTTATGTGGGGGAGATTTTTTGGAGAATTAAACAGAATTATTTGAATGGCCACAAGATGTCAGCACCTTGCCATAGAAATTTCCAAATGGAACAATTCATAGGGCAGGGGGAAAACCACAACCATTAATGAGCAATTTCGTCCAAGTAATCCATGCATAACTAATTTCCATAGGAACAGGCATGTAAATGTAATATCGATTACACAATGGGTTTTTAAATTTATACATATTGCATACAATGCATAAAAAATTTCTAACACTAATGGCAACAAAGTGAGCTTAAAAAGTCTGGGGTTTGAGGTTTTTTCACTTTTCATAGAAAAACAAAGAGAACTTTTCTGTTAAAAACAAGGGTGTCCGAGGATGACTTTCTGCCAGCGTGATTTGCTTTCAGGAAGAATGTTTTTCCAGAAGAGAATGTTTTCTTTAAAAATAAAATAAAAGACAGAGGGAGAAAGCTGTCCTATTTATGATAGGTTCTGAGGCACAGCTGGGAAACCACATGCTTGAACATCCCATGTAGAAATACATGAAATAAGACAAAGGGAATATTCACACTTCGTCTGGGAGCTCAAACTAATTCTCATTCATGTCCAGAGAAGGGCCACGGAACTGGGGAAGGGTGTGGAGCACCAGGAGAGGCTGAGGAAGCTGGGAAGGGGCTGAGCCTGGAGAAAAGGAGGCTCAGGGGGGACCTTGTGGCTCTGCACAGCTCCTGCCAGGAGGGGACAGCCGGGGGGATCAGGCTCTGCTCCCAGGGAACAGGGACAGGACAAGAAGAAATGGCTCAAGCTGTGCCAAGGAAGATTTAGGTTGGATACTAGGGAACAAATCTTCAATTAAAGGATTGTCAAGAATTGAAACACTTTCCCATTAAATATTGGAGTCACCGTTGCTGGAAGTATTTAAAAAAACATGTAAATTTTTAGTAACCCTGGCAGTGTTGGGTTGATGGTTGGACTTGATCTTAGATGTCTTTTCCAAACTTAATGGTTCTGTGATTCCTTATGATTCTATGACTCATAATCTTAGATAACAATTTTTAGGCACTGATCCCTGCCTTGAAACAGCCAGCCAGTGTTCTTAGCTTTGCTGAAATATCCCCTCCATATTTTCCTTTTCCAGCGGAGCACATCTGACTGGGGGTACGTTGGAGATCTGGTGAGTATTTTTCTTCCTCTGTGGTAAATAATACTGAACAAAGTGATTTTCTAGTTAACCATTTTTTGGAAATCAATCCCTCTGTTTGTTCAGTCCCTTGTTTTTACTGCTGGTTGGGTATTAACCTATTTTCTTTAAACAGAGTGCTGTTTGCACAATCCTGTTGATGCATCTGCTCTTGGAGGGAGAAGGGTATGGTAAATATGAAGAAATAAGCATCAAAACTGATTAGAAAAAGACAATGTCTTAATAAAACACTTATTATCTCCCTGCTGTGGTTTAACTATTTACAACACCAGGTCAGTAACCAATGCTTCAAGTCTCCTATATTTAGGACTTCTTTGGAAAATGTGAGCTCTCTCCTCCTCATTATATGATGTTGAGGATTACTGTGTAGCTTTCCATGCTGGATTGCACTCAGAGAGTCATTCCAAGGACTGGTTGCACGGTGAAAAGCAAGGAAAACATTCCAGCTTAAAAAACACCCTCTTTCAGCTGAAATGTTATAATGAACTATATTCACATGAATATCCTGCCACAATTTCCAGGTAAAATGTGGAGATGTCCTGAACTTGAACTCACATCCCTTCTAGCTGCCATATTGTAAGGAGCAGGAATTAAAAAGTAGCACTGACACTATGAAAATGACTGGTACTCTCCTCTTTCCAGGAGGGCATTTTTTCCCAGTGGCACCCTAAACTGACAGAACTATTTTGTCAACTGCAGGTGGAGGATGATGACAAGATAGGTCTGTACAGCTACAAGGTGCAATCCACCATCACGTCTCGGCTGGCCAACACCATGATCCAGGCCAGGATGGTGAACAATGCCCGGCGGCCGCAGCCCATCGTGTTTGACGTGCAGGTGCCCAAAGGAGCCTTCATTGACAACTTCACCATGTAAGTGGTGGCCAGGTGACGTCAGAATACTGAGTTCCTCAGAGAAAGAGTTAAATTAAATACAAGAGTTAAATTAAAACCTTTGAAAAAATTAATATGTATTAAACCACATAATTACGAAGTAAAAGTATAAGTTTTAAGTAAATAGAAGTATAATTTTTAAATAAGTAGAAATGCATTTTAAGTACCTTCAAAAACTGTGTTAACTAGTAAAGTCCCTATGGCCTTGTTTAAAGTTCCGTAACTTAGCTCCAAACATAACAACTTCATGTTACATAAAACTTTACTTACATCTCAGAACTTTACTTACATCTCTAAAGCAGATAGAACTATATGCATAAATAAATAGAACTGTTCATGTAAATAAATAAACATATATTTTAATAAACTTATATATTTTAATTTAATTTTTATATATTTTATTATAAACTTATACGTTTTAAGTAAGAAAACAAATAATATATTTACATAAATAAATACTATTCTATACATCGTACTTTAAGTAAAAACTAACACTACTTTCACACATTAAAATTAAGTTTAGATTAGTTTATAAAGAATACTTTAGAATTGTGCTTTTAGCTAATTAGCTGTTTTGTGTATAAAAAATCCCCCTGTATTAGAAAAAAGAACAACAATGAGAAAAAGAGAAGAAAGAAAAAGAAAAAGCTGTAGTTCCTACTACTACTCAAAACATCAGACTCTATACCAGAGAACAACTATTACTGCTACCACTGTTCCTACACGGAACCTTAGAAATCAGTACCAGAAAGTTTTTAACACAGACTTTAGTACTTTAACACAGACTTTAATATCTTAAACTCTTTACCTTCAAAACTAATACATTCATACAATAAACATTGTAAATTTATAACAACTAACAACTACTCAAGTCTCTTTGAAGACCTGAGGCACAGCTGAAACTCAACAAGGTATCAGCCTCGTCTTCTGGAAGCATTCAACAGGCTGGGAAGGAAGTATTTGTAAACTCAAAAAGCTCTCATTGTTTTGCAGGTTCAGTGTAATTTTTGCAGGCTTTCTCAGGAGGTTCATGTCATCAATCTGTCTGCCTGTCCAGGTCTTCCTCCCCAGTAATAATTGAGCCATTGGTCAATATCAACAAAAATGGACAAAAGTCTCAAACAGACTGAGCCCCCACCTTGCCAGATCAAAGGAGAGAGACACAATCAGAGCCCTCACTGAACAGAGACTGGCCTGGTTCAGTATCCATTCAGAGAGGAGCAGCCAGGTTGCTGGTCAGGAGATGTCCTGATCCATGTTCCAAACCAGCCATGACACCAGGAACTGCCTTCCCTGCCCAAAGCATGGGGAAAGTGTGAAGGAGGTGGAGGAGAACAGATCCTCCTCAGGGCACAATGGTGCTGGCTACTTGAAATAAAAATCAGGTAGGAAAAAAGAGAGTGCTCTAGTGAAAATCAGAATTCATTAATGTGGGGTTAAACAAGAACCTTGTTATTTCATTTCCCACCAGCTTAGATTTCACTGATGTAAACTGAAGAAACAGTCCTCGATTGTAAAGTTGTTTCTTTTGCAAGCTGACTGTGTTTCTCTCTCCTAGGGATATCAATGGTATCACATTTACCAGCCATATTCGGGAAAAATCTGAAGCCAGGAAAATGTACGCTCAAGCAAAAGCCAGAGGCAAAGCTGCTGGAATAGTCAGGTATAAACACCCTGGCATACAGGTTTTGTGCTGAACTTACTCACAGGAGAACTGAGATGACCCATCCCAGGAGGAGATAGATGAGGGGGAATCCTGGAAAGGAAAATGCTTACTTACAGCAGCTCTGCTGTTTAATTGTCACAGATTTAAACTGTGTTTCAGCTTTCAGCTTGCTAAGACACCCTTTGCTAGCAGACAGCTGCAGCTCCTTGACAGAGGCCACAGTTAGAATCAAAAGCCTCAATCCAAACCAAAGTGCAAAGAAGCTTTCCCTTCTCCTTGTATTTTCGCGAAATAACCCCACAGCTGATTTTTCAGGAGCAATGCCTTGGACATGGAAAACTTCCAAACCGAAGTGAATGTGCCCCCAGGAATGAGGATCCAGTTCCAGCTTCACTACCATGAAATGATCCGAAGGAAGCTGAGCTCCTATGAGCACGTCATCTCCGTGAAGCCAGGACGCCTGGCCAAGCACATGGAGGTAAGGCAGAGCTGGGCTGTGTAGGAAGAACCCCACAGGTGAATCCTTGCCGAGAAAGCACCCACAGTTTTCAGGAAGGTGTTCCTGCCCATGGCAGGGGGCCTGGAACTGGATGAACTTTAGGATCCCTTCCAACCCAAACCATTCTGTGACTCTAAGACAAATCATGGTTGTGGAGGGACAACCAGAGATCGTCCGCTCTCATAGGACACTAGCTCATGAAGTTGGGGTTTTTATGGAAATCACTGTTCCAAATAAATAACAAGTACTGTTTGTTTTCCTTCAGTCAAGTTTACACAAGAGTATAAAAATGTCAAATCTTGTTTGGCCGTGTGGTTCTGACATGGATCAGTCACGATTCAGGAGATTCTCAGCTGTGTTTACAAGCGGGGACAGGACACATTTGTTCCTCACTAGACCAGGTTGCTCCAAACCCTGTCCAGCCTGGCCTTGAACACTTCCAGGGATGGGGCAGCTCTCCACAATAAATGTCCTCCCTTCCTGCCTTTAGGTGGATGTCCGCATCATTGAGCCGCAGGGAATCCGCTATGTGCACGTTCCTAATTCCCTCGGGGATCATTTCAGTGGAATCACCACCATCTCCAAGGGAGAGAAAAAGGTAACCAGACACAGACTGGAAATAGCACAAAGCCTTCAGTTTTCATGCTTACTCTACACAGTCCTGGCAATTTTTTGTACCTGCTGGAAGCATGCAAAAATGCAGAAAATTTATCTTTAATTCCACAATAATATGGCAGGCAGTATTGTTTCTTAATATTCAAGTTCACCCTCATTCCTAGTTTAGCAAATTATTTCAAAGGTACTATGTGTCTATATTAAGTCTTATCTTCTCAGGCAATTTCAAGTTATCCAGTTAAAACAGAAAAAAATGCCATGATGTCTGCATTATCAATCACATGACTAATGAAAATGTTTCCTACTACTCAATTCACAGACAAATGGCAATCCTCTTTGTTTGGGGGAAAAAAAGTCAATTAGAAACCTATTAAAAATGTTGATAAAATCATGTTTCAACTAGGAAAATGTTAATAAAACCCAATGTATTGCTTAATAGAAATGGTTTGCACAGCTCTAGTCAAAATATTTGATGCTGTAGATGGGTCATGTGATTTGTTTCACAGTTGCTACTACCGAATCAACATAGCCAGGCAAACCTTAGTGCTGTTTTTCTTCTGAAGTGACAAAGTCCATTTTCCACAAATAATGAAAGCAGGAAAGTGTTTGGTGAAATCAGACATTTCATGAAGATGTGGAGTCTCTTTGTGTCAATCATCCCCCCCTCACACAACACCTGGCTGACTGATGATCTCTCCTCATTTCAAGGCTCATGTTTCTTTCAAGCCAACGATGGCTCAACAGCGAAAATGCCCCAAATGCTCGTCCACGGCCGTGGACGGAAATTTTGTGGTGCAGTACGATGTGAACAGAGAAACCACAGGAGGAGAACTGGAAGTAAGTGTGGCTGCTCAGCTGGGACCAGAGAGCTGTGAATAAAGGAACTGCTGTCCTTTAGCACACTGTGCTAGACTTCATCCTTCAGGGAAATAAGCATGAGGAGAAGCTCTGTATCCAATTGAAAGAACAGAGGGATTTTAAGTGGACAGAATGGATTTATTTAATTTATGACTAAGACATGGGCTTACATATAGTAGGAGAAGATCGCTGTCATGTCCAAAAGCCAATGTCTTTATACCTGGCAGCACTCTGGTGATTTAATGTAGAATCAGAGGATGGAGTCATTGGATGTTGTACCAATACATCACAAGGAGACAACCAGAACATCACTATTTTTATGTTAACATGAAGCTGAGTTATGAGGTTGAATTATTACAGGCAGAAAAGTCTTTTTCAAAGCATTTTTCATTCCTCTCTATGCCACAGCATGGAAGTTGTCTGAGAACCAGGCTCTGCTTTTATTGAGTAAAAATGGTGTAAGGCTACAGAGACGTGCAGAGCTGAAAGTTAGAATTGGCTAATAAAGAAGAGAAAAAGAACAGGGGAAAATAATTAGCTCGTTAAGAAAAGAATTTTCTGCTCTGTCACTGTCTCAAGTTTTCTGAAATCTTTGCTATAGCTTGTTTCACTGGGATTTTTAAATTTTATTTTGCAGATTTTTAATGGCTATTTTATTCACTTCTTTGCTCCGGAAAATCTTGATCCACTGCCCAAAAACATTTTATTTGTTATAGATGTCAGTGGCTCGATGTGGGGACTAAAAATGAAACAAGTAAGTCTTTGACCTCTGTTGTAAAATTAATGTCCTGCCAACTTTCCCCATGTGCTTTACCATGCAGTTCTGTGGCACACAGGCATGTAAAATTAGCAGCTTAATTTGGAGAATATTTGGAACCAAAGGCTTTATGGTTTTACCCCATTATTTATAATGCTTCTTCCATGTTTTAAAGAAGAGGTGGTGCCAGATTTTAACTCTAAATTTAAATTTTAATGGACAGATCACAAAATATTTTGCAAAGGCTCTGACCCCCTTTTTCTCTAATGCCCCTTACTGAACCCTGGGAAAGTCTCAATGGGGATACTACATCCCTGCTTTCCAAACATGGATGAATTGTTGACAGCCGTCTGAAGACCACTAAGGATTGTTTAGACAACATAACCCATAAAGGGGGAAAAAATGTTAAAATAAGATATTTTTGTCTGCAAGAGAAAATGCTTCAAGAAAGACAATCAGCCTCCAAATACGCAAACGATTTTTCTGGAAGGGAAACTCATCAACTGACTTTCATGCCCAGACAGGGTAGAATAAGATGGAATCAGATGGATTTGCAGCAGGAGAGGTTTATGTTATATATTAGGGAAAACCCTGTAGGTCTGAGTGAGGAGTTTGGGAGATTGTGTCACTGAAGGGTTTTAAGAACTGACTAGACAAACAGCTGGAGATCATCCAGGTGTATTTGAATTTCCTTCAGAGCACAATAGTAAGGCTTGGCAGATTGCTTCCTTGGGGAAATCAGTGCTGCAAAACTGCGATATAGGTTAATTGTCACTTGTTTAAATCACACATCTTCAAGGAGACGTTACCAGCCTGAAACCACTGCATTGCAGACAGAGCTGATCTCCTGAGATGATCCCAGCAGTTGCTCTCTCCTGAACCACAAATGTTTCTCTCTTTTACTTCACTCTGTCTTAGCAGGAGTTAAGCAAGTTGAGCCACATCAATTTATCCTTCCTAATTGCAATTTTTCTGTGTTTCTTTGGTGAAAATGTCGACATTATGCAAGAAGTGCAAAAAAAAAAAAGAGAGAGATTTGGATAGCAGATGCTAATTTGGATTTCAGTGCTCATGTGCTTATTCCTCAAAGGCTAATATTTTCCTGGGGTCACAAGTTAAGAAGAGGCTTTCATAAGCAGGAAACATAAACCTGTCTCCTCTTAAACTTCTCCTCAGACCATCGAGGCCATGAAGGCAATACTGAGTGAGCTCCGTGCTGCTGACCAGTTCTCCCTGATCGACTTCAACCACAACGTCCGGTGCTGGAGAGATAATCTGGTGTCAGCCACCCCATCGCAGGTGGAAGATGCTAAGAAGTACATCCAGACAATCCATCCCAACGGGGGTATGAGGTTTTGATTGCAGGGTGCTCACAGAAGTTGCAAATCACAGGATTGGGTACCTCAGACCACCTTCAGACTGCCAGAGTATTCCTAAAAAAAGAGTCTGATTCCCAAAATAGAAAAAGCGTGCCTAAAAGAAGGTCAAGACTTGCAGTTTATTGTATTAGAGGATGGGATAGCATTTCCTTCTATGGCAGATAGAACACAGACCACAGAACAGCTGCCTTTAATCCATCTTACCTCCTGCCTCAGAGATCCCAAATATCATTGAAAGATGAAGTCCATCTCACAGGCCTGGATGAATGGGCAGATGAAATATTCTCTAAGAAGGGATTCACAGACATTTGCCCTGGGCTGACAGCCAGCTGAGCATGAGCCAGCCATGTGCCCAGGTGGCCAGGAAAGCCAGTGGTGTCCTGGTTTGGATCAGCACTTGTGTGGCCAGCAGGACCAGGCCAGTGACCCTCCCCCTGTGCTGGGCACTGGTGAGGCCACACCTTGAGTCCCATATTCAGTTTTGGGCCCTTCTTGACAGGAAAGACATTGAGGGAGCATGTCCAGAGAAGGGCAACGGAGCCGGGGAATGGGCTGGACCACAAGTCCTACAAGAAACAGCTGCAGGAATTTAAGGACATAGTTTAGTGATGGACTGGGGTTAATGGTTGGACTCGATCTTAGAGGTCGTTCCCAGCCTTAATGATTTAATGATTCTGTGAGCTACTAAATGCCATGTGGGCAACTGTTTATCCTTTTTGTGCCTTCATTCCCTGCCTGATAAACAAGGACAGATGCCTTTTTCAGCTGTACGGGCCTTTGGAAGGGGCTTACAATTATTTTAATCTGCCACTCTCTGAAGTGCAGTTCTAGATTTGTTATTCAGTTTTTTGTGCATCAGTAGTGTGGAGAGACTCTCCCTAAAATCAGAGCATACTGGTGCTGTGGCACCTTCATCTCCAGAAGTTTTCACTACAATGAACATGAAGTTATAGGCTTGTCCAAAATCATCAGTGTGTTGGAAATAGGAAAACAAGCTGGATATATGAGTGACTGACTTTGTTACCCCAAAGGAATTGACAGATAAGCTTAGAGATCAGCTCCCATCCAGCAAAGCCCGTTTAAATGCAGCATTTTATTATCTTGTCTCTGGAGCTGCTGATTTTTTCTTTCTTGATAAAGAAAATACCTATTTTCTGACTGCTCAGCCTTCATATTTCTGTTCCTCTCATCCTGATTTCTTACTCTGCTCCTTCTGTGTCACAAATCAAACCTTAGATATGCTCAGCAAACATACACCTCTTCTTGTCCAAGGAATGGGCTGGGAAAAGGAAAAGGAAGTTTTTCCATGCTCTCATTCAATCACCTGGCTGCAAACCCAGTAATTCTTCCCTCACCAAGTAGTTCCCAACACCACAAATGGTCACCCTGGAATTAGTGAGGAGGAGTGGAGGACACTCATGAAGACGACAGCCTGGGATGAAAAGGGGAACCAGAGTGCAGAAAGGTGTACCTAAACACAAGAGAGGAGGGATTTTGCTGCCTTGATCTCAGCTCTTGTCCCTCTTAACTCCACTAGAATATTAGAACCGATCTGGAGTCAACAAGAATAAAAACCCTGTTTTCTTCATTGTGTCTTTGACAGGCACAAATATCAATGAGGCTCTTCTCCGAGCCACTTTCATCCTGAATGAAGCCAAAAGTCTGGGCATGTTGGACCCAAACTCAGTGTCCATGATTGTATTGGTATCTGATGGAGACCCAACTGTAGGTAAGGATCCTGCTCTGAGTGAGAAGAAAGGCTGGTGGGGTAAGCCTGAGAAAAACAACAAGCAGACAATTTGTCAGTACGTTTAAAAAACTCCATTTCTTCCAATCCCTTCTGCTGCCCTTTTGACAAGTGCTAGAAGTGCCATGGGGCTTTGCACAGAAGCTTTCAAAAAATGAGCAGGTTGTTATGCAGGTTGTGATTTTTTTGCAATTTACAGAAGTGCACAAGTCCTGTAGGACAGGTAATCGAAACAACCTTAGAGAAATTGGGCTTTTCAACAACCTGGTCTAGTGGAAAGTGTCCCTGCCCATAGCAGGGGGGTTGGAACTAGATGATCTTTGAAGTTTCCTTTCAACACAAACCATTCTATGATCCTATGATTATACAAAAATCTCCTCTTCTTATGACCTTAGCCCACACAGATCTATGAAGTAACAAACAACCTCAAAAAAGAGAGTGGAAGACAAATTAATTTGGATTGGATTTGGTACAGGTCAAAGCAATTGCTGACTTGAAGATGTCAGCTCCAAAAATTCTGCCATTAAAAATAAACCTGAAAAAAAACCCAGTCCCAATAGTGACAGAGAACATCTTAAGTATGAGAAACAAAGTAAAGTATTCATGGAAATGTCTTAATCTGCAAAGAGCTTGAATTACTAATTCTGGGAGAACTCTAAATGTGCTAGAATTTCAAATCCGCCTTGGAAGAGCCCTGGATAAACAAAGAAAACACATCAGATATCAAAAAAAGTGTCCAAAAGCATTGTCTTCAGTGCAAACACTTTGTGTTAATCTCTGTCCAGGAGAAGCTCAAACATTGCTGTAGGCAATGGAAATCTGGCATTGAGCTTGCTGTCTGGATTTCCCTAATATCCAGAGAGAACCAGAGACACAGGGAGGGGAGGCACGTGCTCACCTTGATGGAGACTTCTCTGTTGCTCAGGTGAATGTCACCCTTTCTGTGTCTCCAAGGTGAGCTGAAGCTGACGACAATCCAGAAGAACGTGAAGCAGAGCATCAAGGATGAGTTCTCTCTCTTCTGCCTCGGGATTGGCTTTGATGTAGATTACGATTTCCTGCAGAGGATCGCCACCGACAACCGGGGCATGGCCCAGAGGATTTTTGGAAATCAGGAGACTTCTCTCCAAATGAAGGTGAGTTTCTGCCCCATTGCCTCTGAAAGTCTCCTGTTCTGTTCACAGCTGTAATTCCACTAGCAAGAAGTTCTCAAAACTCATCATTTCTTCTGGAGAGTTCTGCAAGATATCAATCATATTTCAGCTTAAGTGGTCCTAGTTACAGTTTTAATAATACCTATAACACATACTTTACTTCCCTGTGTAGGATTAATATTCTATAAAACAGCCTTGACTATAAAAAAAGATTTTCTGAATTAAAATTAAGGCCTGGATGTTACTTTAGGCCATTTCACTGCTAACAAAAACCCTAGATATAAATGCTAAATGATAATCCAGTCTTAGCCAATATAAGAAAAAGTTCAACTCTAGCTCTGTCTCCAAATGAGTGAGCAGGAATTGCTGCTGATCAAACTCTGATATCCTTATACTGTTACTGCTCCCTGATTTCACCATCTATACAAGAATTAGGTGGAGAGTAGCTGTGTTTCTCACACGGTAGCCCAGAGCTGACGACTCTGAGGAAAGATTCAGGCCCACGCACATCTGTGCTCAAGACTTTTAGGTCTGGGAACAACTTATCCCATGGACTTTTGACCGTCCTTTGACTTTCACAAGACTTGGACCTGATATTCTTGCTGTACCCCCTTAGAAGTGTGCCAAGAATGAAGAAGTCTGCATTTGATGAGATGAGGAAATTCCCTCTTGCTCATTAGGACTCCAGGTTTTGTCACCCGCTGTCCTTTCAGTAAGAGTGGCCTTGTACAACATGTACAACAAACTCACTTCTCTGCCTCCTTCTCTCTCAGAATTTCTACAACCAGGTCTCCACCCCGCTCCTGAAGAAAATTCAGTTCAACTACCCCCAGGAGTCAGTGTCAGATGTCACACAGAGCAGCTTCCACAACTACTTTGGTGGCTCAGAGATAGTCGTGGCTGGGAAGGTGGACACGGAAAACCTGCAGCACCTGGAGAGCATTGTCACAGCCACTGCAGTGAGTGAAGGTGTCCCTGGGACACCTGCCTGGTTCATTTGGGCTGGTCCATCCCCTCCCGTGTACAGTCTCCCTGCTGAAGGTTGATGCCAGTGGAGGGTTTTGTCCTCTTGGGTTCTGGGTGGGAACGTGGGGAAACTCATGGAGGGTTTGTCCAATAGTGTTTCACAACAGCTTCAAGTGCAGCCAGGAACAGTCACTCCCTGCACCCTGCAGCCTGCCAGAGGAACTTCCTCCTAATACATGTACCAAAAAGATTAAATCTGGACAAAAGTATGGATTTTCCTTCATGCTTTGTGGAGATGCAGGAGTGATCCTCTCAGGTAACTCCTTTCATGGCTGAACTTCCCACCATCAGGGAGTTCAAGCTGGTGGATCTACAGCATATCAAGTCCTAGCACTGCCCTTTTATGTGTGATGAGACTTTCCCCTTGTTTTCAGGGCTGTTTTCCAGGAGGAGTGGGATGGGGTGGGAATATTACCTCCAGACCTTTCTTTCTGAGGGGGAACAGAATTATCTGCACTCTTACAGGGCTTAGGAGTTATCATTTGTCAGTTGTTGGAAAAAACCCAAACATCTTCAATATTTTTTCCTGCCAAAACACAGTGCAGTCCAAGGGTCTGTGTGGGAAAGTAGAATTTGGTTTGTGTTCTTCAGTGGAATTGGATGTGAAAAAGCCTGAGGGGAGGCTCTGTCAAGAGCCTCTTCTTTTGGCATGAGGTAGCACCTTTTGGGCTACTGTTAACAGCTCCTAGAACTACTTTAATCCACTGCCACAGAAGTGTCTTTGACAGGAGGACCTCCTGCTAATCTTCCCTCTCCACTGCAGTCAGACCCACGGTGCTGGGACTTTCTGGACTAGAAGTGACCAAGGGCAGAGCCAGAGTGGGTCCTTCACACCAACCAAGAGGAGAATTCAAGGCACCCCGTTCTCCTGGCTTCCATCCTTCATCTTTCTCTCTCTCTGATTTCACAGGCAAATGCAGAGCTCGTCATGGAAACCCTGAGAGATGTCGAAGAGCTGGATGGATTCATGAAGAAGGACAAATACGCAGATCCTGAATTCACCAGGAAGCTGTGGGCCTATCTGACTGTCAATCAGATGATGGCAGAGAGGTGAGGAGAAATGTGCTCAAACAGGCCTGGCTGTGGGGCTGAGGGAATGAAATGATGGAGATTTACCTTCTGGAGCCTGAGTGAGAGCCATGGAACAGTTCAGGATTAATCCCCTCAACACCACTCTGCTGTGTGACCCCTCCATGACAGAATTGCCATGGCAGCTGCCCTGTAGAGCTGCTAACCAGGAGTTCTGCTTCTGTTTCCACCCAGAAACGCAGCCCCCACTGCAGCTCTGAAGAGGAACATCACCAAATCCATCCTGCAGATGTCTCTGGACCATCACATCGTCACCCCCTTCACGGCCATGCTGATAGAGAATGCTGAAAAGGATGAGATAATGCTGGCAGACCAGCCCAAAGACCCCAGGAAGGGCTGCTGCCCAGGTCAGTGTCTTTGTCACTCTGCCAGTTACTGTGTCTCTCATGCTGTGTGAAAACAACACATTCTGGTCTTCATTAGAGACACAAGGATGAAGATGCTGACAGAGATTTGACCTGTGCAATCTTCAGTCCTGCTGTCCTCCCCCAGCTCCTGTTTGCCCTTACTCCTCTTCAGAGCAGGGTCAGCAGATGTGAATGCCAGCCCAGCACATTAAACAAACCAAGTTCCATGGGTTGTTTAAGATCATGTTGCTTTATGAACTGAATGGGAGAGAGACAGGACAAGTTACTTTGGCAGAGGCAGAGAGAGCTCTAGTCCAAAGGAACATGAGATATCACAGATATTAAATGCCTACACTTCTTTGGAACCTTTATTCACATGGGTCATCCCAGAGCATGCAGGAAGAGTCCTGCCTTTTCTCAGGCACCTCAAACTCAGGCCCCAAGTCAGCAAAGCTTTTACCATATGCTGAATTTTTAAGTCAGCTTTTTTTTCTTGCAAAACACTTCAGCCCTTACATTGGAGGCTTTGCTAAAGTGGAGGCTGCTCTCATGAAAGAGAGTTAAAAAGCCGGGCTCCATTTTTTCACTGATAACTTACGGTGAGCTATCTACCCTCATAAGTCATATTTCATTGGTGAAGACACTGGAGCAAATTCAACCTTATGTCATTACAGAAATCTGTTGTAAATGGTGTTTCACTTGCCTTACATTGGTATAACAGCATCAGGCTTTGATCTACTGCAGTGCTTCAAAAATTACACTATTAAATATGTCGGCACTTACAGAACCCTGGTTGTGACTGTCACCTAACAGGTACTCTGGGATTAACTCCAAATGCACCCAACAACAACAAAGGGATCCCAGCCTGGGCCAATGTCACAGCTGTGCCAGTCAGCTTCATGCCTGAGCAAAGGAGCCCACCTGTGTCCTCTCTGAGCATCAACAGAGGTAAAACCTAGAGCAGCTCTCTGCCAAGAACACCAGACACATCAACACTCGTCACCTAATGCCTCACCACCATCCCTGGAAATGTTTCAGGCCAGGTTGGATGGGCATTTGAGCAACCTGGTCTGGTGGAAGGTGTCCCTGCCCCTGGCAGGGGCGTTGGAACAAGATGGTCTTTAAGGTCCCTTCCAACCCAAGCTTTTTCTTCATAAATTATGGAGTAATTTTGATTTTGAATAGATGAACCTGTAAAGGTATGCTGTAAGCTACAAGGATGAAACTATTTTGGATCCTAATAGGATCTAAAGTATCTAAGTGACCTCGTGAGCTGCTGTGTGCTTCCCTGAGGCTGGGGCTGTTGGCTGAGCTTAACTTTAGTTTCTCTGCAGTAGCAAAGTTACCTCCATTGTAAATGACAGATGAAAGCTATTGTAGAGTTACTGCTGTTGTAAATGGCAGATAAATGTTCTGTGGTAGATAAAAATCTCTGAGCGTGCTGGTGACTGATGGATCCTGTTAATTCTTGGGCCTTTGCCACAGTTTAGTGGCAGTTTATCTGAGCAAGCCAGCTGTGAGAACCACTGCCCATAAACACGGTGTTACTACAGTAACTCTCTGTGAGATGTGTGTACTTACGTAGTGATTACACAAAGAGCTCTCAAACTTCTTCTCAGCACAGGGGAATGCCAGACACCACCAGCCCAGCAGGAGATGGGCAGAGCTCTGCACTGCAAGACAAGACTGGAAGCAGCTGCCTTCAGTGATGGGTGCAGCTGTTTGTCTCATCTGAGGCAAATTTTAAAGGAATTTCTGAGGGGCCCAATCCTGTTATTGTTAATATACTGTGAGAACAAATCCTGGATTGTGTTCCTCAGTGTGATTAGTAGGCAGGATGTGTCTTTACCTGGCATCAGTATGGCTTACTGCATTTGGCAGCTCTCAAATCAGGAATGTCACTTCCTTCCCTTAAGCCAGGGAATTGTGTGAGGAGGAAGTGTCTGAGGGGCATTTGTGAGCAGCATCTGAGAACTTTTTTAGCTGCCTTAGAGTGAAAAGGGCCCTCATTTTACTATGAGGAGTCCCAAAAAGTGCCAAACATATTTTTGAAAAGCTTTTGTGTCCCTTCCTTCTAGGGCAGATGCTGACCTGCTTCTCACACTTGTTTGTTTCCTTGTTTCAGTGGACAACGACCCACATTTCATCATACACCTGCCCAAGAGCCAAAGGAACATCTGCTTCAATATCAACTCGGAGCCTGGGAAGATCCTAAACTTGGTTTCTGATCCTGGCACTGGTAAGGGAGTAAAACATGGCTTATTTTACAGCACAAACTTTTTCTTTTGGGTCTGAAAGGTGTTCAGAAGGACCAGGGGAATTGCCTACAGGGGGACTGTGTGCTGGCAGGAGTGTGAGCAGCAGGCTGAGGAAAACTGTTATTTCCCTCCATATCTGGAATATCCTGTCCAGTCTGGGCCTTGCCAATACAAGACAGATGTTGACAAACTGGGCTGAATTCAGTGGTGGCCATCAAGATGATTTTGGGGCTGGAGCAGAAGACAGAGAGGGAGAGGCTGAGACAGCTGGGCTTGATCAAGCTTAAGAAAAGAAGTGGTGGATCCATGGGGGGGTCTTGTTGCTGTTCTCAACCACGTGACCAGAAGGTGAAGGTGAAGCCTTGCACATCTCCAAGGGGCACAGCTAAGGGACAAGAGACTGCAGAAACAAAGTGCAACAGGTGAAACTCAGAGTAGGAGTGAGCTGAGGAAAGCCCTTTCACTGTGAGGATGGCCAAACACAGGGAAAGGAGCCAAGATCATGGAATAACAGGACAGTTGAAGTTGGCAAAGACCATAAAGATTATCAAGTACAACTTTTAACCCAGCACTGCCAACCCCACCACAGAACCATGTCCCCAGGTGTCACATCCACAGGATTTTTGAACATTTTCAGGGATGGTGACTCCACTATTTCCCTGGGCAGCCTGTTCCAATGACCGCTCTTTCAGTGAAGAAACTTTCCCTGATATCCAAACTAAACCTCCCATGGCACAACCTGAGGCCACTTCCTCTTGTCCTATGCATCTCTTACACTACACCTGAAGGGGTTTTGTTCCTACTCCCAGCAAGATCTAACAGCAATTCCCACCAGATTATTGTGCTTAAGGATTGAACAGTAGCATCAGGAGGCAATTTAATAAATTATTCTCTTCTCTTTGCTTGAAAAATGAGAAAAACAGGGGGGTCAGAAGGGTTCCTGTTTCTGTTGATCCCATGGTGCTCCCTGTTGAGATCAGAACTCCAAGGCTGAGGCAATGTTTCCTTCTCTGCTCTTCACAGGAGTTGTGGTCAACGGGCAGCTCGTTGGGGCCAAGAAAGCAGAGAACAAAAAACTCAACACATACTTTGGCAAAATTGGGTTTTATTTCAAAAAGAAAGGCCTGAAAGTGGAGATAACCACAGAAACCATCACGCTGAAAGACGGCTCGTACGGCATCACACTGACCTGGGCTGACACAGGGCACATCATCCGCAAACAGTGAGTTGAGCATTTTTCACCTGCTCCCACCTAATTCTGCCTGAGATACCCTCAGGGTTCCTGCCATGCCACGACTCAGAGAGCTTCCCCTGCAGATTAACAGCTGTCAGCCATGCTGGACACCCTACAGCACTGTTTAGGCAACAGGGCATCCAAAATCTGTATTCACTGTAGAAAGTTCTTGAATTTGTAGGGGAAATTAGGTTGCCTCAACGTGGGGATGAAGTGTCTGTTCGTTAGGCACTGTCCTGCCAGGACTCTGGGTATCACTCCCAAGGCTCAGGGTTTTTAATGGATCCTCTGACATACCTGCCATCCCTGTGGGATTGTTCTGGATGCCTGGGTGAATCTCAAGGGGCTGGGAGCTGTTGTGTGGGAAGATGAGCTGACCCTGCCCCTTGGTCCCTCTCTGCCAGGCTCCTCATATCTGTGAAGAAAGAAAGCAACGTTACCATCACTGTGGGGGAGGAGATGTCCTTCATGGTTTTGCTGCACCGTGTGTGGAAGAAACATCCAGTGAATGTTGACTTCCTGGGAATCTACATTCCCCCAGAAAACCAGTTCTCTCCTGCAGCCCATGGGCTGATAGGTAAGGGCTGGGGGCCAGGCAGTGGGAATGGTGGGACACTAGGAAGGAATTTTACAGAATCACAGACATAAAATATCCTGAGTTGGAAGGGACCCACAAGGAGTCCAGCTCTTGCACAGGACACTCCTGAGAATCCCACCATGTACCTGACAGCATTTTCCAAATGTTCTTAACTCTGGTTTGGTGCTGTGACCACTTCCTGGGGAGCCCCTTCCAGTGTCCAACCACCCCCTGGGTGAAGAACCTTTTCCTAATATCCAACCTAAACATCTCCTGGCACATCTTCATGCTGTCAATTTGTTGGTGACTGTGTCCTGATGGAAAAGTTGTGGAAATTATTCAAAAAGAGAATAGGGAAATTCCTGTAATGTCCTGGAAGCCCCAAGGACATTGTGGAACATCAGGGACCAGGAGATTATTCCTTATTCCAGCTGGGGTGGATGTTTTCAAAACAGACCTGACTACACGTGGTGACACTGAAGCAGGACTTTCCCTGCCTGGCTAAACTGCTGCATGTTGAAAATAAAAGGACCAAAATAAACACCTCAAACGTTTCTGAGGAGATTTCTATGCAAACATCTGCAACTAGCTCTTCCCTAAATGACAGTCCTTTCTGGCACTGGTATAAAACAAAAGCAAAGCCTCAGTTCACAAGGCAAATCAACCTCCTGAGTCCTGGGCCCAGGCAGAACTCCTTTTGAGGAGCAGAGGTTGTTTTTCCAATTAGTGAGAGAGAGTGCTCCACGACCCATGCAGGATTGGTTTGCCTGCTGGAGCTAGTTTGATTTTCCAAAAGTGCCTGGCAGCAGCTGACATGGAGCTTCAAAGGTCAGGACACACAAACAGCTTTAAACTCTCCCTGACCAGGTCAGTTTGTGTCCGAACCAGAAGTGTCAATCCACCACCAAACGCCTGGGCAAGCTCCAGAGAAACCACAAGCCATCATGGAAGTGAAGGGCAACAAGTTCACTGTTACCAGGTAGGAATCATGTGCTTTATTGCTCTCTTTCTAAATCAGTTCTGTGCTTAGAGCTGCCCAGCCTGGAACCCCCCAGAATAGGTCGTGAGGTTACAGAGTAAAATTAATTGTGTTTTGTGGTTATTTCCACTTCCTGCTGGTGGAAGACACATCTCCCCACTTTGGCAGAGCAGCACCAATATTGAGCAGGATGTCTCTTTGGCATGTTGTGACCCTCCTTTGGGTGTCCTCTCCCTGCAGGGGCGTGCAGAAGGACTACAGGGCAGACCGTGTGCGGGGGACTGACGTGCTGTGCTGGTTTGTGCACAACAGTGGCAAAGGCTTCATAGATGGCCACTACAGGGATTACCTGGTCCCCCACCTCTACAGCTTCATGAAGAAACCCTGAATGCTCCAGTTTAGTACAAAAAAAAAAATTCCCATCTGCTCCTTCATGCCCAAAGAACTCCTCTGAGCAGCAGCTGTCAGTCTCTCACAACAGGCTGGAGGCGATCCCACCACTGTTTGTGTTGTTTTATTGGTGTTTCAAAGACATGTAAACTCCCTTTTCTGCTGAGAAATTAAATCTGTAATAAAGTGACATGCTGGGTTGGAGGAGGTGTCTTCCGCTTGCCGTGTCTGATTTAATGGGCTGTAAGCTCCATTAAAATTTTCTACTATTTTCTAATACTCATTTCATAGGAGAGGTGTAACAGTGTTGTGGCTCCTGGTAGTGTGGGTAACACACACGACCAAATTTAATATGTATTTAATACTTACACCTTTATATTTCCAGACTGTTGGGAAAATATAAGTTCATACAATGTTGGAATGGGCGAAAAGAAGGATGTGCATTAAGTAAAGGAAATTTAACAGAAAAGGAATGTGGGCCTGGAATGGGTATCATGAGCAGTCTCCAGTATTTAAAGATGGATTAACCAGGGGTGAGGAGGGTCCTTGAAATAATTGTTGCTGCTATATTGGCAAGAAATTAATTAGATGAGTCTCAGCCTCCAGCCTTTTCATGAAAATTCAGCATCAGAATGGTGCTTCACACGAGTCTTGGAAAGCAGGAAACATTCACATTATATAGAAATAATCATCAGTACTGAAAGTTTCCCTTCCAGGGGGCTTAGCTCCCAAAAGATCACTTACTTTTCAGGAGCATTCAGCAATGAATGAGATCAGTAGTGAAACAAATATACCTGTGTGTGTACCAAAACCTGAATTTAAAACTCTGCTTTTTGAACACCTCATTAAAACACATTGGCCTCATCCTTTTCAGCAGCCCTAATTTAGTAAAGGAACTCAAGTAGTCTCCTTGACCTTCTCAACTTTGGTTTCCTTCACTTAGACACTAAAAGCTGGTACAGGATCTTTCTTGCAGCTGTGTCAGGATCAATGTGGTTTTGAAATGTCTCTCTCAGAAGTGTCAGTGACTTCCTACAAATCATTCATTGCTTCTTTCAATTGAGCCATCAGTTCTGGCCTCCACAACATCCTGCAGCAGCTACTCCCCCAGTTCAGCCAAGCAGTGAGTTACCATTCTCTGGTATTGTCTACACAACTTATGACTTTTCTACTATATTTACTCCAATTATCAGGTTGCAGAATATCAAGTGTAATTATTTTCAGTGACACAGAAGCTGCTGTCACTTGCCCTCATTACCCTCCTACAAACCTCCTCTCCCTCACTACCTGTTCTCTGGGAGAGGGCAGTGCTGTTTACACAGCCCAGGTTGCACAAAGAGCCTGAATTTACAGACAAGTGTTCTCTGTCTCCAGTTCTCATAACTGTCCACTCTTTATGCTTGAAAAGACAGCTGATGTCCTGTGTGAGGCTGTTCCAGGCTACCTCAGACAGCAGCTGTTTCATTAAACCTCTGCAGACTTCCAGTTTTGTGCAGGTTTCCCCTGGAAACCACAAATCAACAAGACCTTTAGAGGCAAGGAAAGGGAAAAGGTTCCAGAGACACACAGCCTTCAGGTGACAGGTTTTAGTTTGCCCAGGACCACCCACATGTTTGTTTTTTTACCCAAATCATGTAGTGCACCAACCCAGTATTTAACTGTGCCCTTTGGTGGACTTAAATCAGCAGCTGCCTCATGCTTTGAAAAGGTTGGTAAGAAACACACTGGCTAAGAAAGATTTCTGTTTATTCCTGAAGTGCCTTAGAAATTAAACATTGTACAAAATGTGACACTTTAAAAAAATAAAACAAGTAATGCTATATCATTTAGCACAAGTAACATTACTCATATAGCAGAGCAACAATGGAAGAAAGGAAAAGCCTTTGGAAAACCAAAGGAGTAACCCCCAATTCATATCTGCACAAGCTTCAGCTGGCATCCCAAGACACTGCACAAGTAACATCCACGGAGCAGCTCCAGAAGGAGTCCATATGGAGATAAATACCAGATCAATATTATCAGGAGCCCTGACAAACCTGCTGGAGGAGTAATGACTTGCATTCTACCATCACTAATGTGCTGATCAAAAATAAACTGGTGACTGCACGTAATAAACCAGACTATTCTTACAGCATCCAGGAAATAACCCCTTGCAGCACTGGTATCTTCCTGCTATTCCTGTAATCCCTTGCCTTGTTCCTGCACCTAGAAGTCCATTTTGGCTCTGGATTGAGCAGTGTGCTGTTCAAACTCCACCGGCTCCAACACACACTGCCTCCCTGTAGGTAATTCTCTTTTCAGGACCTGCCCACATACTCTAGTCTGCAGCTCTCTGCTACATTTTACAAAAGGAAATTAAAGCAAATATTATAACTTCAATATAAATCAGATGAAAAATTTCCACTGATAGTATTTCCATAAACATTTTATGTAATAAATCAATAGCTATCTTTAAATAAATCAAGTTTGCTGTTTTTAATGTCTATATACATTATAAATATATACACACACAATTAAAACCCTGACATGGTAGAGTCTTGTGTCTGTCTGAAAGATGTCAGAAAGAAGGTTTTGAGAACCAAAATCTTCTCTGATGCACGATTTAGCACCTCAGGCAAGTTTGGAAACATCTTCATACTGGATATCTTCAACTCTGCGCCCTTTTAAAGGTCCCTGGAGAATGACAGAAAAAAAAAATAACATCACAACATAAAATTGTTGTTTATTGAACTCCCAACATGGAGATTATAGTAGGAGAGGTAAAGGGGACTTGTTCATGATACAATGTTCCTTGATTCATAATTTTCAGCCTGACCAGAGAATGTTGCAGGGCCTCAACACCATCCCAGAAATCCTTTCACTTTCAGGACGCTTTTAATACCAAAGTTCCTCCTCTCATCAGGGCATCTGCACAGTCTCTTCCCAAATCCTCCAGAATCCAACCTGGGCTGAGTTTGTGCAGCCCTTCTTTGAATTGCTACCTGTGTTTAAGAAGTTTGACTTTGACCCAATATCATCTGTGCTTTATCAACCAGTTTGAAGATTGATTTTGCAGAGCAGAACAAAGAAAGAGCCACACAGACATGGTGGCATGGACTGATTGTTAACCATAACTGTTACCATACAAAAGACAACAAATGAGCACATAAAGCCCCATATTCAGTCTGGAAAAGGCAGGAGTAAATTCACATCCTTGCATATTTTGCATTTTTTACCTTCCCACAAAACAGTACCACAACAGCCACGTTCAAAATAAATACACAAAATATTTTCAAGTTCACAAACACACAAAATGTCTTTCAAGTTCAAAACTTGCTAAATTCAGCACCCAAGCCTCTTTTTGAAGATTTTCTGCAAACAGCAAAGAATAAGCCTGTGAAAGGTGGGAATATGTGGCTGTTGATAGGTGGGGGGTGTCCACAGAACTTTGCACACCACAAATCCCACCTGTAAGGCAGGATTAAGGACAACATGGTTCTTTGTGAAAGCTCTCCATGTACAGATGGAAAGCTCTCTGCAAACAAGACCTTGCAATGTCTGATACTTACCGAGTCAATGGTTATTGTCACTGAAAACCTCTTCTCGTTGATGGACTCCAAAATGCCTTCATTTCCCCTGTACCCACCATTCAATACCATCACTTTCTTGCCTGAAATAAAAATAGGAAAACAGTTACACAACAGGGTTCCAAACTTCTGCTAAAAAGTTTTCCCCCATCTTTCTTATAAACCCCCTTTAAGCATTTGAAGGTGCTCTAAGGTCTTCACAGCACCTCCCCTTTTCCAGGCTGAACAACCCCAACTCTCTCAGCCTGTCTTCTCAGGAGAGGTTATGGTACTTTCAAGTGGATGAATTATAGTTTAAAAGAACTGAAATTGAAGTTTTGCAGGGGCAGAAGATGAAAACAGAAGGAAATGGCTGTACCTGGTGCTGGTATTACAGTTTCTAGATGTGTCTGATCAAGCTTCAGCTTGTCCCCAGAGTCAATCACCTTCACAACTGCTGTGTATTTATCAATCACTTCCTGTTTTGAAAGGCAGAGGCCAATCAGAAAAACCAAACATTTTTCTCTAAATTTACATTTCCAAGTTAACAAACTCTGGCATTGTGACTCTGCAATTCTATGTTTTCAAAACCAGCAAAATGCAAGGGCTCCAGCCTGGAGATTTTGTGTGCAAATGAGATCCTGCAGCTTAAATATCAGTGCAGAACTGATGAGACTTGGGTTAAAATCCAACTGCACTGCTCCTGGTCACATCCCAGGGACACAGGGATTATTCTCCAAGATGGATGTGTTAACAGGGACAAACTACACAGGACAAAACCATGCTTAAGAGAGGATCACTGAATAAATGACATTAAGCCAAATCAGAGGATCACTCTCAGTCCAGAATAAGTCCCAATACAGGTGAGGTGACATTTCAGTCCCCAACAGTGTTGTCTTAAGGCTGAACAACCTCCACAGTGAAACAAATTTTCCTAAGTCACCTAATTCCAAAAAAGCCAAACTAATGTTCCCCATGGCCCACCTTACCTTAACAACTGCCTTCTTCTTGTGGTACTTCTCTCCAAGCTTTTTTGTTACAATTTTTACAATAATTTCCTGGGAGATATGAAAGGAGAGAAAAAATAAAATAAAGTGCCAAAATGTGCAAACAACTCTACAATCTACATTAATAGTGCAGCACAGTGCAGGAAGCAACAATAGTAAAGATGTGCCTTTCAGGAATTTGTGTGTATTGTCAAATTATTGGCTTAAAGTACCATCTCAAGACTTTTTTGGGTTTCTCTGACAAATACAGTTACACTTGAATTCACAATCTAATGTGACAGCCCACAATGGGTCAAGAGCAGGAAAGGGAAATAAGAGTAAATTTAGTTTGCAATCTGCTTTTGGATCTTTACACTAATCAACAATGGCTTTAGAAATGCAGAATTGGCTGTATTTGGTATAATAATAATTTTTAAGTCACTTACAGGCTGTAACCAGTAGTCTCTTCGAGATGTTCTTTTCTTCTCTTCTTCAAGCTAAAGAACAACAACAAATAATCACCATTTACTTCCTCCTTCCAGTGCAGCTTTCCCATGCCTCTGAACAGCTTTGAAACAATTCTCCAGCCCCACATCATGTGGGGAACAAAAACAATCCCCAAACCCTAAATAAGCGTAAGTCAGTATGGTCTTGCCTCATAAATTGATTTGATGAATCCAGGAACTCATGACAAAATGATGATTTGTTGTTTTTTTTTTTTTTGCAAATGTTTCTAGGTATTTTCTTCTCTTGCAAAATCTGTATTCCTTTACTTCCTCAGTCACCTCAGTCATGTGGGGAATAGGCAGAGTTGAGCAGCCAGTTTTATGAGGGAATGAAATTATTTTGCCTGGTAAGATGTGAAAGTTGGAATTCCATATGAACTGAAAGTCTGAAGTCACTTGAAAGGGTTGCCCTGGTGAAGTGAACATTGTCACAGGCACAGGGGCACACAGAAACAAATCCTGCATGATTATTACCTCCATGATCTCATCCAGTGCAGATTTCTTCTTTTTCTCTTTGGACTGGCCAGAGCTATGAGCTGCTTCTTTTCTTTTAACTGCTCCCTCCACCATCTTCAGTGCATTCTGTCCAAGGACACTGCTGGAAAAGCAAGACGGCGTTTTCACAGAAGATCTTACACTTTTTTCCTCTACCAAGATGCATTTGTAGAACTGGCTGTGTTGGTCTGCTTGATTTCAGTCATCCCAGTCCCCTTCCAGACCCTACACACCTCCTGCTCTAGAACTGGTCTCTTTGGGGTGCAAATTCCATGTCCACTGAAGGTCACTGCTGGCAGATCAGCAGAATGGACACAGCCCAATGACCAGTTCACCACAGCACAAGCAAAGAGTTGATCAAGGACTTGAGTTCAATGAAGAAGACAAAAGCTGGTCTGCAAATAAGGTTTTCAAGTTTGGAAGAGAAGCTACCTGGACAGAGGAAGTCTCAGACAGGGCAGATATCCAGAATTCCTTCTAGAGAGAGATATTGAGTCTATCTGGCAATGGGAGAAAATACTCTGGAATCTGTAGAAAAGAGCTCCACACTCAGCAAACAAATCACAACCATATTCAAAACAGTCAAACAGGCCTAGTGTGGAAAATAAAGAGCAATCAGCACAAAAAGTTACATCTCAGGGATGAGGGAACATCTAGGTAAAGTGAGAACTGCCCACGGGCAGCCTCAGTTCAGCTATTTTTATAACAGACATTTGAACACTGTAAAAAAATGTAGGTACTGTTTCATCTGTCTGCCAAAAGATGAAGGCAGCTGCTCTGAGGTGAACAGTGATGCAATATTTAATATGGCCTTAAGACAAATTGCATGTTCTGCCTGTGGTGAGGATGTTGGATATACTCCCATAGGGAAGATACCCCACAGAAATGAAGATACAGGAATTGGAGTAGAAGCAACTCTAAGAGAAAAACTGCATTTCAGAGGAAGTCTGAATGATCATAGAGTTTGAGAAAAAAAATTGCACATTAAATCACAAATCAAATAGCAAGTACTTAAAAAACCATCTCATAAAGGGTAACATACAATTAAAATGTAACAACTGCAGTGTCCATATTTAAGAAGACAAACATATCTAGCTGTTAACTTACTACACTACCATTTCAAAGTTTACAGATTAGTGTTTCGTATATGCTGTGAAGAAATTAGACTACTTGATATATGATTTCACATTTGGCCAAATTCTAGCAAGGATCTAAGTATTCCTCACTGAAACTATTCAAGTGAGAGTCTGAATTAAGTTTCAAAATCATCTTAAGCACAGCTCGATGCTTAGGGATAATTTACAAGTTTTCCTCAAAGCCTGCAATCTGTCTCTATTATTGCAAAGAACTGCTTTACTGTCTCATTTTCTGCCTGGCATATATCCCATCAGATACCTTATCTAAGAGCTGAGTGTGATGAGGAAAAAGCTTTCTTTTTACCTGCAATACATTTAATTACAATATTGCCTCACATGAGAAGATGTACTGCTCATCAAACAGTTCCCCAGACTGCTGTAAGTCAGTATTATTTGCATTATTGATCCCTTTTGTTCTGCATTGCTTGTGGTTACACGATGACAATTAAATTCCAGAGCTCTAGGAAGATTTATTTCAGGTAGATTTAGCTGCTTAAACGATGACCAAAGAAAGTATTGTCTCCAATTAGACAAGGCAATCAAACCTTTCAGGAACCAAAATTAACAAGTCATGAATATCCATTCATAGAAGGCAGCTGGGACTAGATGGCATCAGCGCAAATGCTTTGGCTGGATCCCTTTCCCACCCTCCATGGAGGAACCTGTAACTGCCTATTACTTTATGGGCATCTGCCATGAAGCATAGAGAATTCATGAAGGCTCCTCACAGCTCACACTTAAGATACACCCACTCATCCATTTTAAATACAAAAGGAACCATGAAGTCACCTAGTAGCCCCTTCTGAATACCAAGAGAGGATGAGAGATTAGAGTCCAAATATTTTAGGACAAGACAAACCTTCCTGTTCATACAAATACCATTGTCATAGAAGTGCTTTATAACAGTAAAGACTGGTCTTAAATTATTTTCTCACCTTGTTTTAGAAGATGCTGCGACTGAAGTACTTGCTCCTTTGTTTAAATTAAATGTAACTAAAAAATAAAGAGACATTACTCTATTTCTATCTTTAAAAATAACTGCATTGAAGGATGTTCACAATTTTTAAAATCTGCAAACAGAAAAGAATCATAAACTTGAAAATATTTACTAATCTATATTTTGGTTTAGCTTTTAAAGTAAATTAAACTTTGTAATACAGAACACTCTGCCTTTCCACATTCCAGTGCTCTTTATAACTGTACTCAAAGCACTTTATAAAGCACTAAGCAGGCTTCAATGCTCAATTCATTTGAATCACAAAATCAGCTCCACTAGGTTCTAGAAAATTACATGATCAAAGTCTAGTTACCTTTTTCTTCTTCGTTTTCTCTATTCAGTTCAGTATAGACTGGCACTTCCTGCCAAAGAATACAAAGCACATTTAAAGAATCAAACAGAAAACTGAATCAAGGTATCATAATCATTGATTAGCTCAGTTTTACAGACAGTAACTGTAATATTCAACCTGGCAATTGAAAACATCATCTCATTACAAGCTCCTGTGCAAAACCCTCCAATTAACAGAGATGCTGCCTAAACTCACTCAATTCCAGCATAAAAGGCAAGTGGCCTGGCTGCAGCAGTTTTCTCCATCTGAACCAGCATGATCTGACTGGTTTCTGGACAGACTGATAACTCAAAGAAGGAAATTCTGGTATCTTCCCAATTTTTAAGTACCAAAGGCTCAGACCATTTAAATTCCAATTAGTTTTAAATTAAGAAGCAGGTACTTGTTCACAACAGCATTTAAATGTACCCATCAATACCCAGGATCAAATGGAAAATTTCAGCCCCAGGTAACGTGTATGTGGGTCATGGCACAATGCCAAGAGATCCCAAATAACCACACCAGCACCACCAAAATAGAACTTTTCACTATGTGAACTTGATTATGCCAGATCCCTCTGGTTATTTATCTCAGCCTCCTCAGTGCACAAGGTACTTCTTATCTGCAGCCCTATTAGTTGTGAAATACCATAAATGAAGACATGTCATGCAGGTTAATGGATTGTTTGCTCCCCCTTCCTAAATTCAAGAGTGATTTTTAAATCACTAATCACTAGAAGAGCAGTGATTATTACTTCCTTAGTACTACTGCAAGCTGGGTACAACTTAACTCTGAGTTAGGAAGCAAAGGAAATACCAGCGCAAGGATTCCAGCAGTACGAAATTCCCCACTGACTTAACCACAAGGAGTTTTGAGCTCAAAGTCCACACATCGTGCAATTTTTCTCACCAATTCTTTCCCCTCCAAACCTCTTCTAACTTGTTGTTCAATGAATTTAGCCGTTTTTTCCTCATCATCAAGGTCCTGTTTCTTCTTCCTCTCTTGTTCCTGCTGCCTGCGAATGGTCTCTGGGTCCCTGTCGATGTACTGAATGTACCAGCCTTTAGGAGTCTCATCAACCTTGCAAAGACCTAAAAAGTCAAGGCAAAACTAAGTAAGATTAATATTAACAATATCAAGATCACTTTTAGCCCATGTTTACTGTAGCAATGCAGATACTTCACCAGAGACAACACACCCATTACTGAGCTGCTAAAACTGACTTTGAATTATCTGTACCATGTGTTTCTGCCCTCAGCTACCCAGATATGTTTGGACACAGGCCAGTGTGCGTCACAAAGTGCATGAAGTGTTTTACAATACTTTCCTTATTGAAGAAAATGTTTCCTTCCCACTGTTTTAACAAGGAAGAAGACAGTAATCTAACATGTATAAATGATACACACTCAAGGTATGGTACTCAAGGAAATACTGCAGCATTGTGCTATTGTTACTGACTATGGCTAGAGTGACTTTCCAAACACTCTGTCACTGCTGGATGTATCCTGCAGAACAGGGGCACCCAGAGCCAAAGTAAACTTTCTGTCACATCACAGTGCCATTTAATCTCTTCCTCCCACTAAGCACAGAACTGCAGATCTCCAGCTTTAACCCTTCCACTAGGTCAGGAAGGAAAATGACTGCTTGCTCCTTGTCACCTCAGACGTGGAAAGAATCTGTAATTTTTAAATGGCAACTGTTAGAAGTTGATTTAGAATGTAGCAATGTATCCAGTAAATACAGACCAGCAGATGAAACAAGGAAAGGCTCACAACTGATGCACTTATCCCAGACTTCTGACATTTTCCATAAGCAAACTCCTAATGGTTAGCACAGAAATATGTTCGGAAATCTTTTCATGTATATACAGGAGGGGAGAGGAAGAAAGAAAAAGAACTAACATACATATTTACTGATCAATTATCAGGAATTCAATTACTCAATAATTTTAAGACTTCCCAACTGTGAGCAGGTACACCCACCTTCTCTCCCCAGCCATTTTGTAAAGTCAGTTAGTGTCTCCCACTGTGTGGCATTCATGTGGATGTGTTCTCGATGGCTGATGTACTCATTGTACACAATATTATTGTGGACTCTCTTTGTTCCTAAAATACAGAATTATTATTATTATTACTACTACTATTATTATTAGTGCCTTGCATTGAACCAACAACAGAAAGACACTAAAAACAAACAAACAAACAGCAAAATATTTACCAAATCGCCTCCTGAGTAATTCTAGGAAATCATTTCGGAATTCCCTTAGGGAATAAAAAAAAAAAAGTATTTTTAGTAAAACTTTAACAACTGGGAAGCAATTTTCTGTTGTCACTAACAATTAAACATCTGCAGTATAAACCTGATTATTCTTTTGAGCTGAGCATGACAATATTCAGACATATTTCCTTTTTTCAGCAGACCAGGATTAAACGCAGGATGAAACACAGTATGATACATGCACACACCTTAAATGTCCAAGAGACTAACAGCCTCTCAAAGGGATAAAATGGAGCAAAGGAATCTCAACACTTCCCACTAATTGCTGGTGTTTGGTTACCAAGTGTCTTCCCAGGCTGACTGACAGAGAGCACAGGGCAGGACAAAGGGCAGAGGGGTGGATGGGGAGGATGGATCACTCATCTCCCTGCTAATTCCAGGGCTGCAGCATAAAGCCCCACTTCAAACTCGTGCTGAGGACAGCTCCAATCATCCCAGCTGTCATGTAGCTCGGCTGGACAAAGGTCTGGGAGAAGCTAGGGAATGTCAGTCCCTCCCCTGACTTGTTATCTCTCTGTTATGGCTCTTTCAGCTCGTGTGTGTGGGGCAGTCACTCAGTGGGGACAGAAAGGTGATGTACTTGTAACACAGAGCAACTTTAAACAGGATTAAAACACCAGACAAAACTGTCAAATTTGACTAAAACAATGGCTTCCTGAAATCTCTTACCTAAAATTTAAAGGTGGCATTGCCTAAAGTTCCAATGACAAGAGGAGCTCACTCTAATATGTATCACAATAAAGTGTCTTCAATAGGACATTATTGGGCCTTAGGAGTGTGGCTGTGCAGACCTGATATAGGGATGAAGATTTGGGTAAGAATATACTGAAAACTTACTCAGAGAAGTAATCCATGAATTGCTGAGGATTTTCAGAAGCCAGCAGCAGCTGCCTCTGGTGGGACTCAGACATGCAGTGACACTTGAAGCCATTCTATAAAGCAGAAATAGATACTTTGCTTGTCTTTGTCTCAATTTGCAACACTCACAGATGAAGAGACTACAAAAATCCTACAAGTGTGATCGCAGGTCCCACAATAGTCACCTCGATAGCATTGGGAAGGGAAATTGATAGGACAAGGGACACAATGGCTTTAAACTGATACAGGGCAGGGTTAGATAAGGTATTGGGAGGAAATTATTCCCTGTGAGGGTGGGGAGGCCCCGGCAAGGCTGCCCAAAGGAGCGGTGGCTGCCCCATCCCCGGAAGTGTCCAAGGCCAGGCTGGACGGGGCTTGGAGCATCCTGGGATAGCGAAAGGTATCCCCCATGGCAGAGGGTTGAAAGTGGATGATCTTCAAGGTCCTCCTAAACCAAACCATCCTGTGATTCCGTGAGATCGGAGCTGTCACAAGAGCTGACCCCAGCCAAGGGGACCTGACCCCAGGAGAACGGAGACTGGGGGTCCTTAGACGGAGATCGGAGCCGCCCGAAGGACCGGAGACCCCCCCTGCGTGCGCGCCCCCAGTTACCTCATCGCGGCACTGCTTCTGGCACATCTGGCAGTACCAGCGCAGCTTCTGAAGCCCCTTGGACTTGATGCGGTTGGCGATAGCCTTGGGGCTGAGGAAATCCGACTTCCCCATGACGCCGGTCTCGTCCTGATCCTGATCCCGCTCCCGACCCGGTGCCGCTCCGGATCCCGCCCCCTCCGGAAATGGCGGCGGCGCCCTGGAAGCGGATCCCGGCGGGGCGGCGCAGGCGCGGTGCGGGCGCGCTGACCTTCAGCGGGGCTGTGGTGGAGGCGCCGCCATGTTCGCCCGGGGCGCCGCGGTCGCGCTGGTCCAGCCGCAATGGTACCGGCACGGGCTGGGACGGGCGCTGTGGGGACGGGGGAGCGCGTCCTGATGGCCGGGGCGGCTCTGCGGGGTGGGGGGGGGATGGTCTCCTTCGGCCGTGCGGCGCCTGGGGGTGGCGGGGTCGCGGCCACGGGCGGCCCGTGAGGGGCTGTGGGCTCTGAGGGGTGGTGGCGGAGCCGGTACCGGGAGATGAGGGCAGCGGGGACCCGGAGGGATGGAGGGTCCGTCCTTGGTGGGTGGGAGCGCTCGGCCGGGGTGGGTGAATGGGGCAGGCAAGGGTTAAAGGACAGCTTTGTACATGGCAGGAGACCTTGCTCTGGTCAGGAAATGGTGCTGCCTCCTCTGCTTGGTTTTAGTAGTCTTTAGAAGCGAATCGCATTGCATGAAGCTTTGTTTAAATTATTTTTTTTTCTAATTTGCCCTTCTAATGCCCTCGTTTGCTCCGTGCCATTACCCAAGGCGGTGGGTAGCGCGTTAAACCTTTCTCTGTAGTCGGCACTGCTGGGCGCCGCCTCGAGTCCTGGGGCAGTTCGGGGCCCCTCAGTTCGGGAAGGGCATTGAGGAGTGGAGCGAGTCCGGAGAAGGGCAGTGGAGCTGGGGAAGGGTCTGGAGCCCACGTCCTCTGAAGAGGAGCTGGGGGAGCTCAGCCTAGAGAAAAGGAGGCTCGGAGTGACCTTATCACTCCACAGCTCCCTGACAGGAGAGTGCAGTCAGCTGGGAGTTGGCCTCTTCTGCTAGGCAGCCAGCGGCAGGACACGAGAACATAGGTTTGGTTGTACATTAGGAGCAATTTCTTCATAGAAAGTGTGGTTAGGCATTGGAATGAGCTGCCCAGGGAGGTTGTGGAGTCACCGTCCCTGGAGGTGTCTAAAGAAAGACTGGATGTGGCACTCAGTGGTTTAGTTGATAAGGTGATGTTCAGCCACAGGTTGGACTTGGTGATTTCAGAGGTCTTTTCCAACCTAATTGATTCTGTGAAATTATATCGGTAGGGAAGGATGAAAGTGTGCATACAAGTCACAGGTCAGAGTGGTTTGTCACTGTCACAGATCTTTTTTAAGAAACAGCAAATCTCTGAATTTTCATCACTCTGAAAGGGACTTACCCTTGTCAGTGTTGGTTTGCTAGAGAACTAGTGAATTATCCTAATTGCTCCTGCATTCCTTTTCAGGGGCCAAGTCAGGAATATGGCAACGCTAAAAGACAGTAAGTAAAGGTTTTGTCTGCTCTTGAGAGAGGAAAAATGTTGCAGGAAGGCCATATGTTAAAATCTAATTCTGTTTAGCCTCTGTTGGGTAAAATGATTGTGATACATAACAATGATATATAGGCCTGGAGTGCTAATTACATTAAACAAGTGTCCTTCAGAAAAGGAATTGCTTGAAATGGTTTTGGCATTAATTTAGATGTCTTTTTATAGCTTTACTCAAATATATTTTTAAAATAATTTTGTCATATGTGCTAAACCAGATTTCTGCTCATCTCTGAGAGTTACTTTAGTTTCTCTTATGTTTATTTCCTTGTGCTTTTGTGCAGCAGTTGGAGGGAAAAAGGATTGACTGAATGGTTTTAGTGTGGTAATGCTTCCTTAAGCCATTCCTCATAGTTCTTATATAGGAATATTGCCTTGGAATTGTGCTTGTCTGTAGGGTACCTATTTTGGTTTCTTTTTCTATTAGTGTTTATATAAATGTCATTTTACCGCAGTCTAAACAGAGGAGGAAATTTATTCTGTATCACACTATGGGGAGTTCTTTGTTTGTTTCCTCTGCTTGTCATCTATGAAAGATGACATTATACGTCAAATAATATAATTGTGAAACAGGTAGATGTGGAAGCAAAGAGAATAGTAAATAGACTTCATGTTGGGATAAATATTAAATTAATGTTACTTCTGAGGTTTACTTGTGTGCTATTTATTTATTTATTTCTTCTTCTTTGAGGAACATGGCAAAATATTTTTGGATGGCTCTTTGCTGGCATTTTGTTGTTTGGGTTTGAGTTATTATGCCCAGTACAGCGTGTGACCTTCAACTCTTAACCTTGCAGTCACCAGGCGTTTGAAGTCCATCAAGAACATCCAGAAGATCACCAAGTCCATGAAGATGGTTTCTGCAGCCAAGTACGCCAGAGCTGAGAGGGAGCTGAAGCCTGCGAGGGTCTATGGAACAGGAGCTCTGTGTGAGAGAAAGTTCTTACACTTAGTTATGGGGGAGCAGAAAAGGAGGCTTTCATACTGGTGATAAAATGCCAAGGCTTTTCAACCTTCCAGTAGTCTGTTTCCAAAAGAATTTGCAAAGTGAACTTCACTGAGTGACATCTGATCAGAGCTGTGACTGGCTTTGAATTGTTTCGTGCTAACATCTGGTCGGACCATATGCGAACTTGGAGCAATTGCCAAGGAGATAAAATTAATCTGGCTGGAGTCCTTTTGGTATTGGTTTTAGTTAGAAGAATTCTGAGCATTTTTTATGACTTACTTGCTTTTCTGGCACCCTTGAAAAATGTAATGATTTTTTTTTTCCAGCTCTTTATGAGAAAGCAGAAATAAAGGCACCTGAGGACAAGAAGAAGCACCTCCTTATTGGTGTGTCCTCTGACCGAGGCCTGTGTGGTGCTATCCATACATCTATTGCTAAAACCTTGAAGAATGAGATTACCAACCTCTCAAATGCAGGGAAAGAGGTTATGGTGGTTGGAGTAGGTGACAAGATCAGAGGCCTGCTTCAAAGGTAAAAAGGATGGGGCCCAAAAGTTTAGTTTGGAGTTTTGTTTTGGTAGAAATTTCAAGACTGTTTGTAAGATTGTGTGCCATTGGCAGGAAATTGCATTTAAGGGAACTGTGTTAAATTCAAGTTCCTGTAAAAAAAAAATAAATCTGCAAATACCCTAAAAGTGGTTTTGATAATCTCACAATTTGGGAAACTGCTGCACAGCACTATTATATTCTTGAAATAAGTCTGAAAGTTGGCAACTGGCGCTGTTACACATGTGTGTATTGTGAAGCTAGTGTAATTAAACTAAAGGCAAAGTTTCTTTCAGACCCTAATTCAATAAAATATTTTGTTCTGAACACTCCTAAGTTACAGTCAGTTACTTCTTGTAAGTTAGTCTTGCTGCTTTGTTGTACTTTAGAGCATCCACTTGTTCTAACACAGGTTTGTTGTTTCTGCAGAACACATGGGAACTATTTATTGCTGACATTCAAAGAGGTGGGACGGAGACCTCCAAGCTTTGGAGATGCTTCAGCCATTGCTTTAGAGCTGTTAAACTCTGGGTATGAATTTGATGAAGGCTCTGTCATCTACAATCGGTTCAGGTAAGGTTGGACTGAAACTTCACTGGAAAAACACTTGGCAGAATGCTTCAAAGAGCATATTGGCCCAATGAAGTTATATGAAAACTGACTGTGATTTGCCATGTTCACTTCTTGATTTTGTTGTATGTGAAGAACTGGGCTGTTTTTTTCTAGTAGCTGTGGTTGGAACTCCTTTTTGACTTGTGTATAGTGAACGCTGTTGTATTTACAGTCAGCACATCATTATATCCACATGGTATCCAAGATCTTTTCATCAGGGTTATCACAAAATTTGGTGGCATTGGAAAGCCAGAAGTTGTCTATTCTAATTTGATTTGAACCATTCAGTTTAGAGTTATTTGAACTGAAGAGCCTATTTTGCTCTTTTTGTACAGGTCTGTCATCTCTTACAAGACTGATGAAAAACCAATCTTCTCCTTTGAAACTGTGGCTGGCTCTGGTAAGTAGGGAGCTGGAAACCACCAGTTACATGCAGTGATAAATCACAAGAAAAGTACTCCGAAAATGGGAATATGGTATTAAAACATCTTATTGTGGTGCTTGTATCATAGTTTAACAGATGGTTTTATCTTGGTCAAGAGCAGTCCAAGGCTGGCTTACAAAGATGCTATGGGGCAAGGAGGTTAAAAGGAAATGTGACACTAATTCTGGTTTGAGATTCTGCCTCAAGCATATATAAACTCTGTCAGTTCCAAAATTTTCAGCACTGAGTAGTGAGTGACTTTTCACTGCTCACTAAAAATACCCCAGAATGTTTCTGCAGCATTGTATGGGAAGGTTAAACATAATATGGCAATAATGTATTTTGCTTTGGTCTGACTTTCTTAATATTAAATTGAATTAAAACACATAAAATAGTTAACAGAATTATAACTAGCATAGAGATTCTGAAGGTACACATAGTATGTTCAGGAAATCCCTCTGCTGCCTTAAGTATTCAAACAGCCTAGCCAAGTAATCTTCTCTGTGTCATTGTATTTTGCTGGAAGTAGTAAATCTTTGCTGTCTCTGAGTCTGCTCTCCCATGTTTTGCAGAAAGCCTGAGTATCTATGATGACATTGATGCTGACGTGCTGAGAAACTACCAAGAGTTCACGCTAGCAAACATTCTGTACTACTCCCTGAAAGAATCCACCACCAGCGAGCAGAGCGCCAGGATGACTGCCATGGACAACGCTAGCAAGAATGCTTGTAAGCTACTCCCTGGCTTTTCCAGGACTTCAGTTATTCAGCAAGAAAGTGCTGACCTCCCTTTCTATAATTCTTTGCTTCAAAAATCAGCTGTTTCCTATGTTAATTCCACTTTGAGTCTTGAGACAGTTCAACTGATATTCTGAGATTCATGTTTCAAACACAAACTATATTTAGTCCCTGGAAAGAGGGATTTCTGTCAAGAAACAAGCCTAGGACAAGAAGTGAAATAACAGATTATTTAAAAGGCATATGAAATTCTAAACTAATCTTGTAATGGCCAAATATTCTGTATGCCTCTCTCATGTGGCTGCTCTGAGGATTTCCTGAATTTTTACAAATCTGTACTTGTTCACCAAATATAATTAGTGCAGTGCAATTTAAAGTTGGGGAAACTTAAACAGTAGTTAAATACCACCTGCCATGGAGCAAATAGAGAATATATGAGTATTCCTTGGAAGGATACTGGTGATTGTGTGAAGCTGATGTGATGTGCAACTGAGCTGCCTGGAATGGTAGGCATGGCTCTGATGACCAGCTTGAGAGAAAGAGGTGATACCTTCTGTGTTTAAAAATAATTGAGAAAAAAATAATTGAGAAAAATCTGTCTCCTTTTGCCACAACTTGAAAGAAATAACAATGCAGTTAATTGACAGTGAAATCTAATTTCAAAGCAAATGATGCCTGTTTGTGTTATGTTACAGTAAGCTGTGTCATATCTGGTATTTACAAGTCTGCCAGCTGTTCTGGCAGATGTTTAACTGACAAGCTGAATTCTCAGGTTTCTAGATTGTTCACTGGTAATATTACCTGTAGGGAAAAAATGTCAGGTGCACTAAATCTCTTGGTATTTGCAGTGGTTTTCAAGACACTTGGATATTGTGCCCATACAGCTTCTCTGTATCTGCATTTACACACTCATTTTGTGCTTAAACTTCAATCTTGCCTTATTCCAGCTGAGATGATTGACAAGCTGACCTTGACGTTCAACCGCACCCGTCAAGCCGTCATCACCAAGGAGCTTATTGAGATCATCTCTGGTGCTGCTGCTCTGTGAGTATCTGTATGAACGTGCAGTCAGAGCTGTTGCAGTCATGTGCTGCTTGTGTGCCAGGGTAACAGGCAAAGTTTGGGATTGTAGGCCCTAAAACCAGAGGGAAGGCAGTCCCTAGCATGGCTCCCAAGCTTTTCAGCTTGCGCAGTTCTACTAACCAGAGCAAAGTTTGGCAGTTTTTTCTGATCAAATACAGTTTAAAAGCTGGTAAAATAGATCCTCAGCCTCACCACACATCCCTACCTGGAGAGGTGAGGGTTTTCCTCCTTTCTGGCCTTTGGTGGATTTCCCCCGTCCTTGCTTTTACCTGGACGTTTTCTACTTTGCCTGGTCAAATAGCCCAGTAGTGTTGGGTGGGGGAGAGCAAATGGCGTGGCCGAAATGCTTTTGGATAAATCAAGTGTTGAGAAGCTCAGAGTTTGGGGGTGGGTTTGCAAGGAGGGAATTTCCAGAATATTTTCATATGGAATATGTATTTTACTTGAAGTTCAGTATTTTGCTTGTTTGCCTGAGACAGAGGTTTTGTGCAGATGTGTGCTGCAGGTTACAAATGTGTGGGCTTAGACCACAATTTGTAACTGCATGTAGCTCATGTGTATTATTGTAAAAGTTAAAAATTTGTGCTCTGTATGGAAATACATGTGTTCATATCCTGTGTATTTACAAAATGCCTGGAATATGTACTTTATATGATTTCAGTGCTGTATTGTGCTCCTCACAATACATTTGTGGTCATAAATCCCTGCAGAGTTTTGCCTGAATTTGCATGAGTTGCTTCCTAACCTGCTTGTTTTGTTTTTTCTCATAATACCGTAACCAGGGATTAATCGGAAAAAGCGGTTCAGCCAAATCCAAGAGGTAAAGTTACTTCATAGAAACTGGATTGTGTTTGAAAATGAATTAACACAGAAAATATGAAGTCAGATGAGGAAGACAGAATTGAGTGATCTTGGTCAGACAGAAGCTTTGCTTCCTAAAGAACTGTGAAATTGGACATTTCAAGTTTGAATTTGTATAGACAAAGAATTCTTAATTTTTAGTAATTTTAAGGAAAATATGTCCATGGAAGAATAATCCCATATGAGTTATAATTTTCTGTGGGTTTTTTTGCCTCTATTATAGGACTCATTTGCAATTACTGTTTGAATTTTTGCATAGTGGTGTGACTTAATGCAATTGCTTAAAAATGTCTGCATGAAAGACATACCTAAAGAGGTTTCTGTGTTGGCATGAACGTATTCAAAATCAAAAGTGTAGGGAAAAAATAGATTTGATGAATAGTTGGAGGGTGGTAAGGAATATTAATAAAGTATTCAAATTGGGGAAGAAAGCAGTTTAAAATAAATACATAAATAGATGAAAGGGTTTTAATTTGTTTCAATTTTCCTTACAGGTGAAGAGGAGCTCTTCTGAGCATATGTGGTTTAGCCCGCCTGTGTCTGTGTTAACAAGACTGCTCTGTTATCTTGTGAAGAAGTGGAAAAGCCCCAGAAATCTAAATTCTTACAATAAACCACCTCCATGAAACAGATCTTTTTGCTTGTCCGTGAAGCAAATGCTCTTGGAGTCTAAATATCTGGGTTGGGCTTGGGTGTGCTTCGAAACCTTACTTTATAAAAGTCTGTGCTGTACACTTTTAGTTTGTTTGCTGTGTGTAACATGTAAGTGGATGTTTCTTTAGAAGAGTGGAAGAGATTTTCTGACTTCACCCTGTCTTTGAAAGTGAAGTGACCTACTTAGAGAGGTCCATTGTATTGTGGGCTGAAGGAGGAGACTAGAATAACCTCTGCATCACACAGCTCTCTCTTATTTGAATTTTGTATTGCTACTGTTTCCAGATGTTGAATTTTTTTAATTAACTGATGTGATTAACTGAGTTACTACAGATGTTATTTAGAATGCACAGTTTATAGCATTGTCAGTGTGTGTATAGAAATTTAAATGTCAGAGGGCTGGGGCACCTCTGCCGTGGAGAGCTTGTTCTCATACCCTGAGAGTTTTGTTCAGCCTGGAGAAGAGAAGGTTCCAGCGTGACCTTTCAGCATCTGCAGAGGCTCCAGGGAAGCTGGAAAGGGAATTTGGATAAGGGCATGGAGCAGTAGGACAAGGGGCAGTGGCTTTAAACTGATTAGGGGCAGGGATAGATTGGATATTGGGAAGAAATTCTTTACTGTCAAGGGCGTGAGGCCCTGGCACAGGTTGCCCAGAGAAGCTCATACTGGTCCCAGTGTGCAGCCCTGAGGGGCACCACCCTCAGGACCTTGAGCTGTTATCCAAACCAGGAGCTTCAGGACTTTGTTCTGGGTCCAGGTCCTGCTCTTCAGGCTGCAAATGTGAGATGTGAATGTGACTGAGACTACTCGTAAACCAAAGGGGTAATTTATGAATTAAGTAGGTTTTTTTACTAGAGTTCTGGTATTTACAGTTCTGTCCTCCATGCTCTGATTAGTTACACCCAACTACTGAGTTACATTTTAGCTGTTGTGTATTCCACAGCCACCACTGAGTAGCAGCTGTGCTGCTCCTCCCTGTGCCTCCTGCACCACTCAGTTACTGTACATTTTGTTTCTGGATACTTTTTGCCAACAGAGTTCCATCCTTTTCCTACTTGGTTTGTTTGGGTTTTTTTTCCCAATTGAACAAATCACTCAGAAACACTTTTTCCTCATTGCTGCCAATTTGGTGTTCCATTCAGCTGGAGAGAAAAAAAAAAAGAGAAAAATAACTTTCTTGGGCAGCCTGTTCCAGTGTTCTGCCACTCTGTGTAAGGAAGTTCTTCCTCATGATGAAGTGAAACTCCTTGTGATTTGGTTTTGTTTATGGCCATTGCTCCTTATCCTGTCACAAGACATCACTTAGAAGAGGCTGGCACCATCCTCTTGACAGCTGTCTCTGAGATATATTGAGGTATTTATATTTATTTAGAGATACTGACATTATTTATAGAGATCATAGAATTACAGGACGGTTTGGGCTAGAGGGGACCTTAAAGATCATCCTGTTGCCCCCGCTGCGATGGGCAGGGACGCTTTTCACTATGCCAGGTTGATCAGAGCCCTGTCCAACCTGACTTTTAATACCGCCACGACTGGGGCATCCCCAGCTTCTCCGGGCCCCCTGTGGCGGTGTTTAATCTCCCTCACAGTGCGGAACTTCTTCCCCATATCCCATCTACAACCACTCTCAGCTTGAAGGCATTCCGTCTCGTCCTGTCACTACCTGCCCTTGTAAACAGTCTTGTCGCACCCTTCCTGTAAGATCCCTTCCTGCAGTGGGGACGTTAGCGGTGCTGAGGTACCGATATTGACATGCTTACCTCAGCCCGACCCCAGCGTGTCCCCGCGGGACGCGGCCCTCGGGCGCTCTGGGCGGGGTTCCCGCGCTCCGCGCCCCGCCCCGCTCGATGCGCTCGGCGCTGGAGCGGCGCTGCCTGGCGGGGGCGGGGCGGCGCCAAGATGGCGGCGGCGATGGCGGCGGTGGCGGGCGGTGCGTGAGAGCTCCCGCGGCCCCCGGCCCCGGCGGGATGTGCGAGACCTACTCCCGCTGGCTGCTGCGGGTGTCGGTGGCGCAGATCTGCCAGGCCCTCGGCTGGGACTCCGTGCAGGTCTCGGCCTGCGACCTGCTCACCGACGTGCTGCAGCGGTACCTGCAGGGGCTGGGCCGGGGCTGCCACCGCTACTGCGAGCTCTGTGAGTGCGGGCTGGGGCTGGGCCGGGGGGGATGCGGCTGGACACAGCCCTTGGAGCCCACCGGGAATGGCTCTGCTTGAGCAGGGTCCGGGCTGAGTGAGCTCCGTGAGCCCTGCCGGTCTCGGCCATCCCGCCAAGGAAACAGCGCCGGGACTGCTGGGGCAGGGCAGGAGCTCGGACTGGGGGGATTGGGGCAGGCCAGGAGAGCACGAGGAAGTGCTTTGGGGCACTGCTGGGGTCTGGGGGTCAGGGCAGGAGGGCACGGAGAGATGGGGCTTTGGTGGTGCTGGGGTCTGGGCGGCAATGCAGGAGAGTGTGGAGAGGTGTGATTTGGGGAGGGCAGGAGGGCACAGAGAGGT
>VWZV01008566.1:129263-258374 GCA_013397155.1 Irena cyanogastra
TAGGAGAGCACAGGGAGGTGGGTTTGGTCAGGGGTCTGGGGGACAGGGTAGGAGAGCACAGGGAGGTGGGTTTGGTCAGGGGTCTGGGGGACAAAGCAGGAGAACACAGAGGTGTGATTTGGGCAGGGGTCTGGGGGACAAAGCAGGAGAACACAGAGGTGTGATTTGGGCAGGGGTCTGGGGGACAGGGCAGGAGGGCACAGGGAGGTGGGTTTGGATAGCACTGGGGGCCCTGGATGGAAATCTGTGGGGGAAGGCTGTGGGGTAGCATTGTGGAGGTATGGAGAGGGCAGCTGGAAGCTGCTGCTTGTTGGGCAGTGCCAGGAGCTGGAGATGCTTGGCAGGGGAGGGTCGTGGAGGTGTGGTCATTTGGGCAGGGCAGGAGGGTGCGGGGAGGTGGGAATCGGGCAGTGCTGGGGTCTGTGGGTCACTGAGTGCCAGGTGTGGGTTTGGGGAAGATCAGCCCATGGGCAGGAGGCTGTGGGAAGGGGATTCAGGCTGTGGAGCACTGCACAGGACTGGCAGGATGGGGAGGGAAGCCATGGGGCAGCACAGGGGCAAGGGGGTCCTGGTTCCAGGGAGGACTGTGGGTCTGGGTATGGGCAAGGAGTTGGGACTGTGGGGCTGGAGCTGGAGAAAAGGAGGCTCTGTGGCCGTGGGTCTGGGGTGTGCAGACACGGGGGTGCGGTCCCACTCCCTCTCTGGCTACATCGTGCAGGGTGCTGGGGAGGGGAAAACACAAGTATGGGAGGGGGAGAGGGGACTGTTGGTCCCATTGCTGGGATGTTCTGAATTTGGGAGAGGGATCAACTGGAGGGAGAAGGGGCAGCCAGGCCTTTTCCTGGTGGATGTGTACATGGGAGGATGTGGTGCTCTGTCCAAGGTGTAGGAACTGTGCTAATGAGGTTGTCATGGCTCATCTGTGGGTCATCTTTTGTGCCCTGGGGCCAATGCTGAGGGGACTGTGGGTTTCCACTGCAGGTGGAGATGTCTGTGTGGGATTCACTGTTCTGGCAGAAGGAGAAGTGCTGAGGATGGAGGGTGCAAGGCTTGGACCCCCTCCTGCATGGGGAGGGAGTGGTGTGCCTGCAAGTCTTGTTGCTGGGGTGCTCTGGGAATGTTTGTGCAGGGGGGGGAAGCAGTGGTACTGTGAGAGCACGTGGATGGGGAGTGTGGGGAGGCAGGGATGCACTAATGTGTGTTTTGGGGGAAGTGGAGCTGTAGTGCACAGGATGTGGGAGAGTGGCAGGGCTGCACGTGGGAATTGTGGAGTGCAGAAGGGGTGGGTTGGGACTGGGGATAATTTAGTGCACATGGCAGGAGGTGTGGGTGTCCGCATGTGGAGGCAGAGGAAGAGATTTGGCTGGATGTGTGGGGGACTGGAGTTAGCCAGTGCTGCCATTGAGGTGGTACAGAGGGAGCTGGAAGTGATGGTGGGAGGCAGGATGCCCAGGGCCTCATTGGATTTGGGGTGAGGTGATGCTGGGGTGGGAGCATGGGAGGGGTGAGTTTACAGCAAGTGGGAGAAAAGAAATGGAGAGGCCTGGGAATCGGTGCCAAGGACTGCTGGCTGGGTCACACAGGACTGTGGAGTGTGGGTGTTGATGGGATTGGGAAGGGAGCACCACTGCTGGGTCTGGGTGTACAGCAGAGGATGCAGTTGTGTGTCCCTTGGGATTGTGAGTGTCCCTGCAGAGCCTGCAGTGGAGATCCTGGGAGGCTGGATGTCCCACTGGTACCTGCAGAACGTGGAGTGTTGGAGGGTGGGATGTCCAGTTGCTTGCTTGGTCGGTAATGCTGCCAGTGGGGCTGAGAGGGTGCTAGGGGTGTGCTGGGTCTGGGAATGTCAGGAAGGGTGCTGATGGGTCAGGAAGGGGTGGGGAGGTGACAATCTGCAGGGAGAGGGAGGATGTCAGGAAGCTGCAAGGTCTAAACACAGGAAATGTGGGGAATGCAGAGCAGGGCTCAGGCTGTGGGTGTGGTTAGAGGGTCGTGGGTCTGTGTGTGTGGAGGCCTTTGCTGCCCTACACGTGGGGCAGGGAGGGTGTCATGTGGCAGAGATTTGTGTGCAGAGATGGGGCTGCTGGTGGTAGGAAGGAACCTGCATCTGAGTGCTAGGAAGGAAATGAAGAGGGATCTCCATAGTGGAGGGACTTGGAGGAGTAAGGGCACCCTGGAGAGGTGGATGTAGGCTGTGTGCCTGGGAAAACAGGGCCGCTTGTGCCTCCTGTGCCAGCAGGGACATGTTCCCCCTTGCTTTGGCATGCTGGAGAGCTGTGGCATTGTGGGCAGCTGCTGCTCCATGTGTCCTGTACTTGTGGAGGGGAAGTCCTGGAGACCCCCTGAGGCAGAGGTCAGAGCACTTGAGTTTGGCAGGGGTTGGAGCTGGGATGGATAATTGATTGCCTGAAGTGCTGGGTAGGGAGAAGGTGACTCACTGGCAGTGGATTTGGGGGCTACTGTGGCCACCTCCAGTTCAGAGAACGTGCTGGGGCCTGCAGGAGGTGACTGGAGAGGTGACAGGGATGGGAGCCCTGAAATGCATCACTGGGATTGTTTGCCAGTACTTCTGTCCAAGGTGTGGGAACTGTGCTAATGAGGTGTCAAAGCCACAGGTGAGAGGAACATCAGAGACACGTTGCTGTCAGCTGGTGGTGGATTGGATGCAGCACCAAGATCCAAGGAACTGTGGGGGCTGGGTGTGTTGGATTCCTCTGCAGGGGTGAATTTGGAGAGTGTGCAGAGCTGGGAAGCGCGGTGTGTCTTGGTCAGGGGAGGAGCAGCCACAGCCTGGAAGTGCTTCTGCTGGAGGCTGTGTCCCTTCTCTAAAGAAACAAAGAGAATTTTTCACTGCTGCAGGGATCCCCCCTGAAGCAAATTATGAGCTGAGTGTACCTGGCCCTGGCTCTGCTTCATCATTTCAGGAATAATTGAGATCAAGTCTGACAGTGCCAGTGTAACCAAGCTTGGGAACAGCTGTGTGCTGCAAACTGGATTTCTCAGATTGAATAGGTTTACTTGTACAACTTTCCCGAAATTTGAGAGCAAGTTAGTCTAGAAATGGGACTGTGCAATATTAACCCATATATCCCAGCAGCACAAGTGCAGCTCTGAAGTTTGTATGCCAATCCACACAGAAATGATCTTTAAAGCAATTAAAGGAGACAACAGAGAGGGGTTTAGGAGAATGGAGTTAAGAGGTGAAAAAGAAGCTCACCTAGGTTTGGCCAGAGCTGTCCTTTCATAGGGTTATTACAAATTCTGGGGAAGATGCTTGTGCTGTAATGTTTCTAAGACTGGGAGGAAAAAGACATAGAGATGATGCAAATAAATTTTTTGGTGCTGAGGATTGGAATTTTGTAGAGCTCAGGTATACCTCTCTTGCTTTGGGTTTGCTTACTGAAAGTGGGGAAAGGCATTTTTCCCCTCTATGAATGGGGAAGGAAGTACCACAGGTATCACAATCTTTTTGTTTGGTGTTTTTTTGTTATTTTTTTTCTTTGAGGAGAAGGGGAATATGCTGTGTTTGGGCCAGTGATGTGCTGTTTTTTGTATTGTATCTCTTAAAGCGATCCCTGTATTACTTTCTTTAGAAAGGTTTGTAGAAGGACATCTTAATACTGAGCTGACATCTCCCTGCAATTTCAGAATTGTTTCCTTTTGCTCCTGAAATAAGTTACTGTACAAACCCATCTCTGGATGAATGAGCTTAATTCTGCCATGGTTTTGCATAAGTAGAATTAATTAAATTCCAATTGTAGCATCTTCATTGTCAGGGCGTTATCTCGGAGTCAGACCAGTGGGGTTTGAGTTAGCAGGGCTGTCAGCTGAGGGACATAATCTTTGTGTTCCAAACTGAATGGATTTGCTCTGACGTAGCTGAGACACCGTGGTATCACTGTGAAACGCCTGTCATCGCTGCTCACGTGTTCTGGCACTTGCAGAAGAAAATGATGGCTCTCCCAGCTGGGTTAGATCTTTGTTCCAGCTGTTACATCCCATTAGGAGAGCTACATTCAAAGATTTTCATTACTTTTCTGCTGTTGTTTCTTTGCATTTGCAGTAGCTGTAGCTGATGGGAGCTTGTGTGGCAAAGAGAAGGCAAAAGGATTTGCAAAGCGGGTTTGAGATGTGTTTTATGCTGTGAAATGCTTCTGAATGCTGTGTTGGGGGGTGGAGGAGAGGCTGAACTTACAGGGAGAAAATCAGGGTTTTCCTCTTAAAGTACACCATCTTATGCTGCTCAAATTTGTGGAAAGCTTGTCAAAGGAACACCGTTCAATATGCTGCGAGGTGTTTTATCCTAAAATTTAAATTAAATATTTGAAAACCAGTGTTGAGTGTGTAATTAAGGTATCAGGCTACAAAACAGACTGATGTAGAGTGGTTTCTGAGAGCAGAGTTCTGCATTGTTGGTGGTTTTAAGCAGAGGTGAAAAGGGAAAAGCTCCCTTGTAGGTGCTACTTTGTTTTGCACTCCTGTTTCACGTGGTTTGATAGAGGAGTGGCAGAGCTGGTGCTTTGAGTTACCTGCTCTGGATTGTATGGGTTGGGTTTTTTTGTACTGGGGAGCTGTCCAGGAGGACAGATCAGAACCTGCTTTGTTTGCCATGAATTTAGCCAGTGTAGCTTGGTAGTGGGTTATAGACACGCAGAATATGTCATGTTTTACCTCTGACACATCCGGGGAGGGAGTTCAGTTTCAGTCTGTTTATGTGAGTGGTGCAGTTCATGGCAGGGATGAGGAGGGGAGTTGTCCTTCACATCCCCCAAAGTCTCTTTTTTTCTGGTACATTGCTCTAAAAGCCAGTCAGATGGAAGCTACTTAACTTCTGTCACTGAGGGCACCTGGGTGTATTTCAATAGGACAAATTCAGATTATCAGCTAGAAATGTAATAAGCTGGATAATTAACTTTTTGAATTAAGAGGTGGATTTTCCTCTGCTTTCCTTCAATTTTCAGTGTGGATCTTATGCTTGGATATACTATGATTTTATTTTTTTTCCTCCTGAAATTTGCTAACAGTTAGGAAATAAAGTTAAAAGTTAGTTTCATATTGTTTGACTACTCTTTTGAAGATTATTTTTATGCAAACATAGAATTGCAGAATATCTCAAGTTGGAAGGGGCCCACAGGAATCATTGAGTCCAAGTCTCTATTCCTTGCAGGACTACATACTAATTATATATACATATGCAAAATATTAATGACTATATAGAAATTGGTATTATTAATGCAACTGCATTTTTGTTGAAAGACAGGTTCTGATCTGGTGAGCACAGTATTATAATCAGAAGGAAAAATTGCCAATATTGCTAAAAGTTTTCCAAGGCAGAGCTGGCTCCAAACCTCTTCCAATGTCTGCACAGTCTCTCCTGTAAACTTCATTATGGCAAAGGGAAAATGCAAACAGCACACTAATATTTTCATTGGTAATTACCACAGAGGAGAGAATTCACCTGGCATCAGCCAATTTTTTATTTCTTTATAATATCAAATTTACCTCATATGTTTTCTTTGGATTTGTTCTTTTTTGTTAATTACTTCATTCTTGCCTCTATACAGTAATAATCTCTATCAAAGGATGAGATTGTTGGTGGTCACTTTAAATGAGCTGATTCTCTCTGCTGCTCCTTGAATGACATTGTAACAAGGATCTGTCCTGGGCCTGTAACATTCATTTTAAGTGCACATTTTATGTCCTGATAACCTTAAGTGTTGATGTTTTTTAGCTAATTAACTTCTTACTGGCTACTAATATAGAGAAAGACAATGTGGTTTTTTTGCTTGATGTTTCTGAAGTTACTGGGAGAAGGAGCAGACTCCTGGAGTATCCTGGAGTAACTTTGTGTGATGTGCTGGAGCACAAGGAATCTGTGATAGAGCCTGTAATTAACATACCAAGGAGCTATACCTAATAATTTACTGGTTAACATAAAATCTAAAAAAAATCTCTTTTACAGCAGCCGTGAGGGAGAATGCTGAGCTATTTATAACACGTGTACAAGTTGCATGGGTGGTGACTCATTAATTTTTCTCAGGATATTTATTACAGAATTGTAGTTGCTTCCTTTAAGAAACCTGGCATGAAAGTGAAAGCTCTTCTGTTCTGTACTTACTTGCCTGTTAAATTTTTACTCATTCATACAAACTTTGGGCCAGGAAGGAGGAGGTGAGTTTGACAAAAGGAAATCAGCTATTCCTGAGACTGAATTTAAGGTAAATAAGACAGTTCCCTAACTCGCACACAGCCCCTCACAGTGCCTTTGGATGACATGAGCACTGGCCAGCTTGTTTGCTAGAGGAATTCTTGTGACTTTTGCAAAAATAACTCAGATTTAGGAGCTTTTAAAAATTCCTTTTCCCCACAACCCAAACCCTTGTTTGTAGGGGAGTTTAGTGCTCCATCCTCATTCTGTTTGGTTTGGTTTTCCTTGTGGATGGGTTTGTTCATCTGCAGGTGATGCTGAGCAGTGAGGCTGAGGGCTGGGTAACTTTCCACACAAATACTCTGCTCTGCCTGGATTCTCTTTGCCCATCACTTCAGTCCAGTACTTTTTTGGGATGCAATTCCGTGTGCAGATTCCTCCTCACCTGGTGCTTGTTCTCGTGCCTGGGGAACCTGAGAGTATCTCAGCTGCATGGCTGTTCCCATAGGTTTCTGGTGAGCTGTTTTGAGACCAAATGGTCTTAATTTAGCTCTGCTGCTGCCACAGCTTTACCACTTTTGGAGCACAGTTCCCATTCAGGGAGATAGTGCTGCTGAAAATCTTGTGAGAAAGCTATTTTCCTAGTTCACTGTTCATGGGTTATAAGGAGGAGAGTTGTAACTTGCTGGATAAACTATTCCCACCTCCTTCCATCTCTTCCCAGCCCTGAACAATGATAGTATTTAAAGTGTTGTGGTATAAAGAACAGCAAGAGACTGGAAACCAAAGCTCTGAAGTGTCTGTGGTCTGGCATCGACTTGCTATGTGACATTAGATCAATTATTTCCATGGGAGGCTTCAGCATCTGAATTTTTAAACTGAGGATAGCACATATATGTTAAGGATATTGAGATAAGTTCAGTATGCACAGATTAAACTTTTTTTTCCTGGCATCATTTGCTCACAGAAAAAAGCCTAAGACTAAATGGAACAGCAGGAGAGAGTGTGTTACATGTTTGTCAGCATTCCCTTTCATGTGTCTGTCTCCTGCTATTTTACTGATTTTTTTATTAAGCCAGAAAAAGAGGAGAAATGCTAAAATGTTGAAATAAAATTGTAAAGTCTTTATTTGATGAATAACCTGGAAATACATTTAATGCATTTTTGTGCTGTGATAATTACCAGTTGATAACTGGTTTGATTTTAGATACAGATATGAGTACAGACCTGAAACTTTTTTCCAAACACTTTTATCACTGAGGACACTCTCTTGGAAAGAAGGGCTAACTGCTCCATCCTTTCATCCCTCTGACAGTTGCAGGTTTAAACATTACTTTTCGCTTTCAATCAAACTTTAAACTTGGCATTGTCTCTTTGCAGGCAAATGTCAAAGCTGTGGGAAAATTGGATCTTCTTTTGGGTTTTTTTGCTCACCTTTTGAACCCACTTTCTAATACACGTAATTGTTTTGTGATACAGTTGTTAAATATTTCCATGCTTCGGTTACACTTAGTAGCTGCTTCTCTGCCATTTATTCTTAAAAAGCACTTGTAGAATGAATTCCTTTTTAACACTTACCACTTGCTAATCGTGTCAGCACACTTTTCTGGAGGTTAAAAAGATGATGTGCAGATCTAGGAAAAGACCTTTGAAAAGTTTTCCCTAAGTTTTTCTTTTCAGCTGTCTGTCAAACTTGTACCTGTTGAATCTTGACACCTTAGAAAATGTCAGTGAGTTCACAGGTGCCTTCATAGCCTGAATAGCAGCTGAAAGCAACAACACAAAATTTCTTAGTGGTATCAATTACCTGAATTTAATTTTTTCAGCATAAAGCACACTTTCTTCCCCCCTGATAAGTATAAGGATCTCATAACTACTCTGGAGTGGTGATATCCTCATGTGATTATGTGCATGCAAGTCCAGAGTTTGCAGAGCAGACTGGTATTGCACTTATACAAACACACAGGTATTGCACAAACACAAACTCCGAGGTGCTTCTCACCCTGCAGGGTTCACGTTCCAGATACAGGAGGGTAAAACTGGCAGTAACTTGGTCTGATCTCCCTTTTAGCTGTGGAAAGAATTAAAACACCAGCGAGACTTGCCCGGAGTCACACAAGAGGCCAGTGTTGGAGGGCTGAGAATCAACCCCATAATCTGAGTATTATCCTTATCTTCACCGCAGGACTTAAGAAAGGAAATTCTAGAACAAAATTCTCATTTTCTAAACGTACCTGCAGGCGTGAGTTGGCTGGGGGGTGGAATTCATGCAGTGATGTGAGAACCAGCCCGCTCAGCTGCCTTGGCTTCAAGATAAACCAAGAAGAGATTAGGTTAAAGGACAAACAAAAGAGCATTCCCCCATTCTCTGGAGCCAGGGCTCCACAATAGCCATTGTGTTCCTTCAATAAGCACGGGCTGCTTTTCCATAATTACTTTTTAAAGTAAATCACAGCTTATCATCATGTAGGGATGTAATATCTTCATAAGCCAATTCTACAGAATTGTAATAATTCAGTATATCATTTTATTGAATTAAAAATCATGTTTTGGGGTTTGCAACATTGTTTTTGAGTTATTGTTGTTATGATAAGTCAGGAAGAGATTCAAAGTGGTGCCTTGGCTGCCAAAGCGAGGTGCTCAGTTCTCCCTCCAGAGGCCTTTCGAGGGATTTTCCTATGTCAAGTCAGGGAAACTGAGGTATTTGGACTTCTGCAAGTGTAATTTAAAGCTTTAAGCCAAATTAATTGTATAGCATCCTCTGTTGGATTGTTTTCTTGGAAATCCCATTAAATAAAGATCCCGACTGCCTGGCCAGTGAGGTTTCGCTGTGCTTTTTGTGAAGAAAGTAAGATTTTTTGCTGGAGAATCAAACTTAAGTTGCCCCCCAGGAAATCAGTCCCTAAAGTATAGTATAAAGTATTCTCTCCTCATCAGACCTCTGCTTAATATTCCTCTCTTTTATCCAGGAGGTGTAGCTAACCTGTAGATGAAGTGGTTCATAGTTTCTGAAGCCTGTAGATTTCATCTGCTGGAAAGATACTTTATGAAGTTTTTTTTTGTATCAAGAGACTTTTTTTCTTTTCTCTCTGTAAACTACAGTCAGTTCAAAAAATTGAAATTGTTCCTTTTCTAAGTTGAGAAATAATGTTTGATCTGTTCCATACTGATAAAGAGCACTTTCTTCATATGGGGTTGTGTGGTGTTAGTTTACTGTTGCCAGGTAAAGCTGCCTGTTGTTGCTCCCTCATTTGGGCTTGATTTGCTTTCCAGAGTGCAGTTCTTTGATAGTATGATGTGAAACAAAGTGATGGCTCAAAACAAAACCCTTCTGCAAGTAAACCTGGTAGAACTGTGGGGCAGTAAATCCATCTGTCTTACTGGTGGTGAGCTGGGGGACTGTAATCTCAAAGCATCTTCAGGTTGAATTTTTTAACCTGGATTTCTGTGAAAATATTGTTCTTCTGTTCTCTTTTTGTTCCAGATGGCCGCACAGATCCAATTTTGGATGACGTAAGCGATGCCTTCAAGCTTATGGGGGTTAACCTGCATGAGCTGGAAGATTACATACACAACATTGAACCTGTCACTTTTGCACATCAAATCCCTTCATTCCCTGTCAGCAAGAACAATGTCCTGCAGTTCCCCCAGCTGGGAAGTAAGGATGCAGAAGAGAGGAAGGAGTACATCCCTGATTACCTGCCGCCTATTGTCTCCTCTCAAGAAGGTGCGAAATCAATCCTTTGCTTTCAGTTTTGGTCTGTTTGGGTATTTGTGGGCATCCCCCAGCAGCTCAAGCTGTGCTGCCCTGTGACAGTGGCTCGGGAAGGGTCCGTGGGGTGTTACCCAAGCAGAGTTGCAGAACAGGTAGCAGTGCTGTGGCAGGTTTGTTCTTCACTGTTTTAACTTTCCTTCCAGATTAACTCGTGCCAAAAATTCAGCATGTTATCTCATGTTTCAATAATGCATTCTGAATTTTAAGTTTTCAGATGACAATGGGAATAAATGCTTAGCATTACCTTTTATGTGTTAGCCTCCCCCTTATGCATCCTGCAAGAGCTTCTGTAATTTGGTAAAGGTAGAAGGAAGGCTGGTGAGACTGGCGCAGTCCTGATAGCTCTTTCTCCTTACTTGCAACAAATTTCGCCAAAAAACCAAACCCAACCAAACAGAAAACCCAATTTTCCAATTAAAATGAAATCAGCTTTAAGATATGGAAGTAAGAGTATTTTAGAGGCATTGTACTGGCTTTTAATTGTCTTTGCTAACATAGATTAGGGTTTCATCATCACTGTTTCAGCTGCTCCTTCCCTTTCTTGTCCCAGAGAGGCAAAGGTTGAGGAAACAGTGAAACCAGCTGTACAGGTGCTATGAGATGCAATTGACCTGAAAATTTTAACTGTGACAGTGGAAAAAGCATACTTGTTTTCCCTATTTTTCAGCTCTATGAGACTTGATTGCTAATAATATAAACCTTTAAGAAACATGACCTAGTCTGAGTTGACCTTTGAATAGTGAACAGCACACAACTGTACTTTGTGTGGAAATAAGTATGTGTAAGGTTGTGGGTATAAAAATTCCAGACAGAAGAACTTAATTTTCCAAAAGAGTGCAATGAACAGGTGCAACCTGCACAAGACACTTAATTCAGAATTTTGTGGGGACAGAAGGGATATCATGCTCTATTGTGCATATTGCTCTTTTTTAAGAACTAAGGGCTCAAAGTCTGCATGTTGAAATAGGTGTAAAAACTCTGCCCATGTGAGGATGAACATGAGCAACATCACCTTGTTGGGCAAAGAAATCCGTTGCTGTGCTGCTGCAAGTGTGGCTTGGGGCAGTATTCCAGTGATGTAGCAAGCTGTAGGAAGTGTATGTTCAGGTTTTCTTACCTCATGTTCAGCTGAAAATGCAGTTGCTGTGTACTTCAGTTAGAGCAAATGAAATTGTGGTTAGGAACAGGTATCTGAGGAACAGGTACTGGGTTTGGTGTGTTCTGAACAAATATTCTCATTCCAGTAACAAGGTGAGGACTTGCTCATCCTGATCAGTATTTTGGAGGCTCTGTAGATTTTAATTTTCTGTTTCCTTTAGTTGTATTTTATAGATAATAGCATTTCAGTGTGTCTTGCCTTAATACAACCCAGGAAATGGAACTGCTGTTCAAAACAGAAATGCTTTCTTAAATTGGTAAGGAGATCCTAAAGTCTCACCCTTGTGAAGTTTGTTAAAAGGGTTGTTTTAAAAATCTAACTCTCTCAAACCAGGAAGAGGCAAACAATGTAGATATCATATGTGTAGACAGCATATATAAAAGAAAAGTACTGAGGAAGAAGACTGAGAAGTGAATGGGGATTTTAGCTCCCCTGTTCTGGCTACTTGCTTTAGCCTGATTCTTCAGGAGGTAAACAAGCACCATTCTGTCAGAGAAATCCGGCATCTTTGAAGTGTAATGAGTTGCCCAGCGGTGCTGCAGTTGTTTTGGTTTTTTTCCCTGGGAAAATCATACTTTAAAATATGCAAGAAAAGTCAAATCCAGCGAGGCTCAAAGCAGCTGCAGACAAATATCTGAGCATGGGGAGGGAGAGAGGAGAGTTACAGATTCAGCCTGACAATACACGACATACAAAGAGAGGATAAAAATTGAAATGGGGACAGTGGTGCTTTTTCTTTTTTTTCCTATATGTAACTTTTTATACTCTTTCTCTTGCAAGTTAGATCCAGGAGTTAGATTTTAGCAGTCCTTATAAATAATGTATGAATCCTTTTAACACCTGAAGCAAGAAGATATTATTTCCAAAGTTGGATGAGAACCAGGAAAACTTCTGATGCCTAAGGGTAGTGTATCAGAGGACCTATAGACACACACAACTTGAAAAAATGAATAAAATATATATTTTTAATGGAAATTTAAAGGAAGCTTTAAATACAGTTGCTGAATGCAGATTTGTTATAGTTGATTTAAAATATTTACAGTTGAGGACATTTTAATTTTGATTTAAGTGTTTTCTGAAAATGGTGTTTGCACTCTGTGGTTTACTTTCAAAAGGGATGAGGTGGATCACAAAACTTCTGTGTATGTTTTGTTCTATGTTATTCCAAGTAAAATTTGGGAGAAAAACTTATTTTTGGAGATTAAAGGAATGCATGGTAAAAATACTGAAGAATTGCAGAAGCCATTTAAATACTTTGCAATATTTTATAGTGTAGGAAAAAAATGAGGCTGCTCAGATTGTTCAGTCCAAAATATTTGAGTTGCTTTGAGCAGGTAATAATTAGAAATGGAGGAAGGCTTTGTGCACATTAGGGTGTGTGATGTGAATCTTTCAGTGACTTTAAGGAATCATCAGCAGGATTCCTTATGTCCCATTTTATATCAAAGCCTAGAGCTCAGCTCAGTTATGAATATTTATTTACTGTTAAGGGTCAGAAATTATGAGTGCTGATATATTTTAGCAATAATGTAGCCATGACTTGCAGTAAGAAAAACCTCTTTTTCCAATACTGTTAATTTAAAAACCAAACCAAAGCAGTGTTCACTCTGCGCCACGACCAGTAGGTGTTGCTGCCCTCCTTCCCAAAAGTCCTTTAGTTCTGCACAACTTCTTATTTGCACTTTCTCCAGAACTGGTGGGGGTTCAGGCTGTGCAGAGGCTGCCCAGCAGCTCGAGAGATGTCTTCGTTTTCATTGCCAGAGAATCCATAAGAGCAGAAAGCCCTTCCAGCCTGAGAGGAGCCTCCTTCATTGTGCTCAGCAGTAAGAAATTCTGAAAGAGCTCTGAGTGATTCCTGAAGTTGTGGGGGAAAGGGAGAAAGACAAATAAGTTTTCAATATCCATAACTTGTGTCAGTCAGAAGTTCAGTTCAGTGATACAAGTTTTGTTCCAAGAAAGCAGAAAATGTTTTCTTGCCTTAAACATGGAGTGCAAGCTCTAACCAAATGCTTGAGCTGTGAGGATCTGCATATATAATTCTATATATTATAAAACAATCTGACTCAGTATTGCCATGGAAAATGTTGGGTTTTTAGCAGTATTTTTACAAAGGACACTGAAGGCATAATTTTATGCCAATGTATCATGATGTTCGCTGTCTGCCTATTTTTAATTAGTCTCCTTTTTGTTTTTGAGTTAGTTTAGCACTGTTGTCACTAAAATGTCATGGTAAACTTGTAAGACAGATTAAAAAAGGAGAAAAAAATAAATTAGTTACAAAACATGATGGTCATGCTTTATTTCTTGTGCTTTAATGCAAGAGAACATACATTTTGCAATAATAAATCAACTTCATAGAATTTGTTGATTGCATTTGAAGCAAAACAGTATGTGCTGAAACTAGGCCAGCTGAGAAAGCCCAGATACTTCTCCACAGCTAATAATAATCACTATTACATTTTGTGATAATGCTGAGAGGCCTGAGTACTGATGTTGTAAGAACATGTACCATTCTCCATGATTAAAACAAAGAAAAGTGAGGTGTGCATCCTGCATGTGCCACGGGATCCTTATTTTTAAGCTTCCTGGGATTAATCTCTACCTGTGCTTGCTGCCTCTTTTTATCACTTTGTTAAAAAAATAATAGTAATTTTTATTTTATTTTTTTAAATAACCACTTTATGTCAACTGCTCTCTTTTTCTGACTTTTTGAAGTCACAGGCAGTCCATCCCTGCTCTTCTGTCTGGAAAACTGCAGAAAACACATTGGTTTTGTGTGTGCAATACTGTTGATAGTCTGTGATATTTGCATTAGACCCTTGTTCCTCTCTTAGATTCCAGTTGTGCTGGTGCATGTAAGCAGGATATGAGGGAGAAGACACGAGTCTCTTCCCACTAGTTTAAATATTTTGTGGGGAGAACAATAGCTTTTGGAGAGTCAGATTTTCTCTGCAGTTGCAGCTGCATTTTTTCCTGTCCTCTGCTTCATACCACTTCACTCGCACTCCTTGGGGTTCAGCTCCTTTCCCTTGAAAATGGTCTGGGGACAGATGTAATTTTTACCAGGCATTAAATTTTGTTGTCTTTCATTCCTGGTAATGTGTGCTCAAGAGTGGCATTGTATTTCTGATCATTGAGTCAGGACAAGTTCTTGGCACAGTTTACAAATTCAGATTTATTTGTAGCCTTTTCTGTCAGAGCATTTTATTTCCCTGTCAGATCAAAGCCTAAAACTGCTGATCTTCTTACAGTCCTGCTTTTCCCCCTCTGCTGCTAATGTGATGTTAGGACCTGTTACCTACCAAAACCTGATGCTTCCAGCCACCTGGAATCATGGAAACCCAGCTGTGAAATTGCAGCTCATCTCAGCACATCTCTAGTTTTTTTCATGCCGTGGTAGCTGCTGCAAATCTCGTTTGAATTGATGAGAACTGGGGGTGCTGGTGAAGCAAGGTGCTAATCAAAAGAACACATTTTTGTGTCTAGGTTCTAGCAGTGCTAGAATTCTATTAAGCATCAAGGTGACAAAAAGCATTAGTGTTGAGCTCCAGTGAGAAATAGATCAGAACTTCAGAATTGTCACTGCCCCTTCAGGCTGGCAATGCTTTCTGTGGCCGTGGTCCAGAGCAGAATGTAGCAAGCTGTGGATCTCAGACCAGGGTGATTTCAATCTCTGCTTTCTCCAAGGGTTAAACAAAGCCTATCCCTCTTTGTAAATCAGAATGTGATGGGCTTTTAAAAGGATCCTGGGGTATCCAAGTTACCATTTTGGTAGCACAGGCCTCGCTGTTATCATTTTTCGACCTTTCTGCCTTTCTCCAGCTCTACTTTAACCCCACAGACTAACTCTCCCTCATTCTAGCAGCTGCCCCAATGATCTTAAAGCAGCAATGATCTTTTCACCAGAGCTTTTCCAGTATAGTTGGTTAGGAAATCACCACTCCTCAACAAACAGGTCCTGTGTATTCAAGCACTGTGAGGAGTTAAAGCCCTACCAGAGTGTGAAGATGCTGCTGCTCACTGTGCCTGGTTGCTGATACTCACAGCATCCTTTACCTGTGTGTGCAGTGCACTGAGAGTCAGACTCTGATTGCTTTTGTGAGGAGGGATCCCCACATCTGCAGCAGCCCAGCAAGGAAGGAGCAACAGGAGAAAAAGACAGAATGAGAAAAGCAGCCGAACTTGAGATGCAGCCAGAAGAAAGGCATTGGGAAGGAGCCAATAGGAGAGGCAGGTTTCAAAGGAAAAAAGGAAAATACGAGACAGGAACAAAAAAAAAAGTGTACAGAAAATGTGCCTGGTTTAAATCTTGCCATTAGACAGAAAAATTATTTTTCTGCAAGGCATGCTGATAAAGCTGTAGTTGGGAGGACAATTGTATCTCTACCTTTTCTTAAGAAGTTGTATCATAATTGAAAGCATAATTTCCAGTGAAATCCTGCAAAAAAGGATTTAATGAAGTTTGTTTTTTTTTAAATATGGAGTTAAATAGATTTTCACAGGAAAGCCTCTTTAATTTGCAGCACTTGGATAAAAAAAAAATCAATGTATTAAGTGCCATAGTAAAACTTTATCTGTGGCAGGAACTAACTTACATAGCTGGGATCTGTAGACTGTGGAGACAGACACAATTTTACATTGTCTGGGAGACTAGTACCTAACTTCTAATAATTCCTACCTTTGGAAAAAAGGCCCAAAACTCTTGCTATTTTTAAGAAACTTAATGGCAGCTGGAAGTGAGGAATGGAGGACATGGATTAAAAATGTGGGGTTTTTTAATTGTAGGAGAGGCTTGTGATGGGTTTTCATGTTTTTGTTTGTTGGGGTCTTTTAAATGTTTTATCCTTCAAAATAAATAAACCAGGTGGAACTTGGCTATACATGAAGAAGGAAATCAGAAAATAAATTTTATAAAGATGCTGCCTCCATTTTTTTAGAAGTAATAGCAAGGAGTTAGTAAAACTAACTATAAAAATTTAGCATTGTGAAAATTTATTGGTTTAGCTTTTTAAGCTATCTAATTTTGCTTGCTGCATATAGCAATTGAAATGAAGCCAATGTGACTTCAAGGGGATATCGTCCTTTTAAAACCTTCTCACAAAGATTTTTCTGTTTTTCAGACCTGTTTAGATAACTTAAAAGTTAGTGATTCTTAGGGATTCAAAAATAAAAACTGCGAAACACAGAAGTTGCCTGATAAAAGCCAGCCTTTTGCAGTAAATTATTTACATGGAATGGGAATGAAAGTCATGGATCCTTTCACTGCATTGTGATGTGCAAATTGCAATTTTGGTTTGAATAAAACTGGAGGAGAAAATAGGACTTTGTGATAAAAGGATTCTATTGTCTTGTGTATTTTGAACAGAAATGCTGTCATGATTTTAATTTCCTACTGATCCTTTTTCAGCAAAACTTTTGTCACTTGTCTTGACTCGTCACGTCAGATCAGTTTTTTCCCTTTTCTGACAATGTGTGACTTTGTTTAGTGCCTGTGTTGCTTCCTGCACTGTCTACAGCAGCTATGCTCGAGGATTTTATTTCAGCTGGATCATCAGGCACCTTTGTGCCTTTGGAAGCATAAGTTTCAAATTAGGTTATCATCTGATAGCTGGGTGTTTCTGTTCTTGGGCCTTTCAGACTTCCCCTAACTGCTCTGAGTACTTTTGGGGACTTAAGGGAAGAGAGTGGGAAATGGAAAGTGTGCCTGATTATTTAAGCAGGATAAAAGAGAAGCACAACTGGCCTGTTTTAAGGACTGACCATGTAACTTTATTATTTTTCAGTGTTTTCACTTCATGCAGGAATGTTTCCTATTTTTCTTTAGTCAAATGCTTTTCTTTCTTTCTTTCTTTTTCTTTCTTTCTTTCTTTCTTTCTTTCTTTCTTTCTTTCTTTCTTTCTTTCTTTCTTTCTTTCTCTTTCTTTCTCTTTCTTTCTTTCTTTCTCTCTTTCTTTCTTTCTTTCTTTCTTTCTTTCTTTCTGTCTCTCTCTCTCTCTCTCTCTCTCTGTCTCTCTCTGTCTTCTGCCACCAAGGATGCTTTAACTTGATGAACGTGTTAGTGATTGCTAACAATTCCTGGCACTTAAAGAACAAATAAAAATCATTTTAGCTACTGGGAGCAAAGCCACAAATTTGATTTTTACCTCCCTGCATGGGAATTTGTGCCAAACTTCTGGAGAAATGTCTCGGTTCAAGCAAGCCTTAATTTTATACTAGAACATGGAAGTAGAACGTGTTGGTTGAGACCTCCTACATGTGTCTGATTTTGAGACATGTGGCCTTAAGCAATGCCAGCATCCTCCTGCTACTTATTAGCAACAGTGGCATTTACATGGACACAGGGAATGGTTCACACCTGGAATTCAGGAGCTGGCCCTCCAGGTAGTTGTTCTGAATAACACAACTGCCCAGAGAACTGTTACTTGCAGAGCAACTTTTCTCAGTTTAACACCTCTGAAGTGTCTGAAATGTTCCTTACCTCCTGTGAAAAGTATCCATGCTTGGAGCTGTTTGGGAATAGATACTGCTTGGTGTTTGTGCATGTTTTCAAGCATAGCTGAGCCTAACCTTGATCTCAGCATCAGAAAACAACATTGTCTAGACAAAGATCACGAGTGGATTACACGACCCCGTATCTCTCATGCATTAATCAGGGGAATGACTCATTATTAGCTTCTGCATGTGGTGCAGTCCAGGTTAAGTCTAAGGAATTCTGCCTTCTAATTTTTAAAATTATGACTAAGAAAGCTCATTTGAATTATTTGTCTTTTGCCACACACAGATAAGCACTTTACTGCACAGCTCTTGACTTCAGTGTCTTCTTAGAATTAGGGTTGGAAGGGACCTTAGAGATCATCTCCTTCCAGTCTTCACCTTTGGTCCATGCTCGTGTTTTCTCCAGCTCTCAGCTACAGAGAATGCTAGTGACTGGGTAAGTCATTAGGAAGGGATAACTCATATTTGTGTGTAGGCAATTCCAGTTAATTCTGCAAGACTTGGAGAAATGCAAAGTTGGATGGATAGCAGGGAGAGTTCAAATGCAGATGCATTTGGAGACATGACCCTGGTTCATGCAGCCAGATGCTGGGATAATTAGAGTTCATCTTTAGCTGTGTTTATTTGGAATCTTTCATTTTCGTAATTGCACTCATTAGAAACATTAATGGTTTTCTGATGACTTGACAAGACAGTATTTTTCTGTATTTCTCTAGTTTGGATTCTGTTTCTTTGAACAGCATGACTGGGTAAAATGTAACCCTGTGTGCATGTTGTGTAAAAATGTGCATTGTTTGGGTCGGTTAAGCAAAGCCTACCATAGCATACCTGTGTTTTTAAGGAGCAGTGTTAAACTTGAGCAGGGCTGGATCTGGCTTGTACTTAGCCCAAGGCTGGAAAACAGTGGGTCTTCAGATGGTAACACAGTAAGTCACAAATTTCTCTGACTTGGTTTGAGATTAATTTTTCGGTGATGGTTATAAGCGATGACGCCACGCTGCCAGGGGTGGTATTTTATTTATATGGAGAGATAAACTGAAGTTCAGCTCTGCGTGTGTGTGTTTGAAAGAGGTCGATAACAACTTAAATGGCCTTTCTTCTGGCCACCTTTCAATCTGCAACATTCTGCTTAATTTATTTTCTTTGGTGAACTTGTTTGCCCTCTGCATTCTCACTGTTGATGTCTGCTGCTTTCCCATTCCAAAGAGTTGCGTTAAAGGAAGACTCTGTGTTTCATGTGTATTCCTACAGATGGGATGGAGCATACTTTTCTTCAAACGTTATGAGCTCTTTTCCCTGAGGGGAGGAGGATGGAACAGATTCTGGGTGTCTGAGCAGTACAGCTTAACAGATTGGCCAAATAATCCATCCTGAACTGGAGAGTGAATAATTTTAATACCCCTTATCTTGCATAGATTTTTATGGATATTCATCTCAGCAAATGAACTTTGCATTTCTAAATATTTGGAGCAGCATGTTCGTTCAGGCACAGCATATTTGAATCTTAATATTCTCTCAGTTTCTCCACGTTTCTCTGGGTTTCTGTGTGTGTGTGACTTTGGTTCCCAGCTTATTTAAACAAATATTTTGTGCTGGTGTGCGGACAACGCTAATTACGTCTGACAGTCACAAGTGGGAATAGCATGGAGGAAATAATAGTTCTTGACCAATCGCTAAAACACAGGAAGTCCCGGTGCCATAGGAAGGGAGAGAAACTCACTTCTCATTTCCTTTGGAGTCCAGTGTGTTCAGATTAACTTTAAAGGGAGCTGAGGTGCAGCTCTGAGGATTTAGGCTTCATTGTGTGCTCCCTTCGTGTGGAGCCCGTCTCAGCAGGCAGCAGGGCACCAGCCGGGAGAGCTCTCACAGCTCAGATGCTGGGGATCCTATTGCAAATTAAATATGAAACAAGGATGCGTTTGGTTTTGCATGGGAAACTTTTTAACACAGTCACTCGCGAGGCTTTCTCTCTGCTCTGAGTATTTTAAATCACAGTACTGCTGAAGGTGATAGCTCATCTGTAATCTTTCAGAAATAACTTGTTTCTTTTGCTGTTTTAAAGAAAATCAATGATTTTTTGCCATACAGTTTTACTTTTCTGTATTACAGGCTTTACCATGTTCAGAAAAGCAAAGTTTACATTTAGTTACCTTTTATTGGGGTGTGTATCAAATGTTCTACAAGTATTTTTGGAGTGATCAAAACATGTACCTATGTTCTTTAGGATCTTTTAATATAAAAGGTACAGTTAAATTGAATATCCTTGGACAGGGATCTTGAGTTGGGATATTTTGGGGGAGATTTTAAGAAGCTTTAGAATTACAAGTGAAAATCTTTTTGGATTTTGGTTAGACATAGCCATCCGTTTATCCTCCTGTAGCATCAGACCTTAACATTTCTTTCCGAAGTCGTTAAATCCATGATATTAAATCACATTGGTTGTGATGAGCTGAAAAAACAAGGTGGAATTTTATTGTCATGGTGTTGCTGTATATTTCAGTTACACTTATAAATTCCAGCATGTGAGGAGTTTGTCACAATATTGCATGTATTGACACAATTCAGTATTTTTTTAGGACTCTTGGGGAGAGTAACCTTTGTGTGAGTTAAAAAGTGGTAAGTGTCTTAATGCTGATATTGCAAACAACAAACTTCTCTCAGATGAGCTGATTTTCACAGAGTACAGTTTATGCTTAGTATCTTTTTAAAATTTCCAGTGATTCAGGCTGAAACACTGGACTTCCTCAAAACTTCAGTTTTACAAGGAGCACATCTATTTAGGGAGCTTTTCCTTCACACAGATATTCCTTCTGACGTGAGCTCACTAAGCTGAGCTCCTTGCAGGTTTGTTTGGACCATCTCTGTTGAGATGAGCTCCCATCACACCTCCTAGATCCCCTGGTGGAATGTCACACGGGTGGGATGCCTGGGTACAGCTGTGCTCCTAAAATCTAGCCCTGCTGCCTGGCCAGGGGCAAAATGTTCCCACAGGTGTGGAAAGTGAAGAATGTCAGATGAAATTGGAGATTGAATTTTGCAGTATCGATGATCCGTACGCCCTGTGTGTGGGATGTCTCCTGTACCCTGCTGCTGTGGGCTAAGATTTTCCTAGGTCACAGGCTAAGCCAAGCAGGGCTGCTGCAGGACTCCTAAGAGGAGACATCCAAGGCAATCCAGTGAAGCAGGAAACTGTTGATTAATAGATGGCACTTTATAAGAGGCTCGGTCTGCTGTCGAGCCTGGCATATTTCAAATGAGATGAAAAATTAAGTCATTGCCACTTGTGGTGATTAAAGCCTTGGTGGCTCACTTTTCAAGAGCAGCATGTGAACCCTGCTGGCATGGTTCCAGTTGGGTTATAGAGTTCTGCCAGCCTAAATGCCCCAAGCAGTTTCAAATTCATGGAGGAGAAACAGCTCAGTGCTGTTCTGTGCCGCCAAGCAGCCGCCACATCCTCCTACCACAATTCCTGTGTTAGTAGCAATTGAAAGGATGCTGTGCTAAAGGCAGTTCTATTCACTGAAAGCATCCAGCAAGCCTCTATTTATTTTTTTCAGGGTAAATCCAGCAATGCATGTGTGTTTTCTAACTTGGTGTTAGACCTATGTGTGTGAATGATGATAAATAAGTGCAAGGTTGTTACCTTCTTTCACGACAGGGAGTAGAGCCCATCTTGGTGTCAAATCTGTGTTTGCAGAGGAGAGAACCATGTTTGATCCAAAGGTGCTGCTATGACAGTGAAGAAACGGAGACAAATTGAAATGTTTAATTTTTTAATCTCAATAATTTTCTTTCTTTCTCTTATATATAAGGGCTGATTCTGTGCATAATATAGAGAGTAATGTCCATGTGGTGGTTTTAGCAGCCAATGTATAGAAAAGGTGTGGACTTATGGAGTGAAAAAATGCAAAGAGCCAAGCAGAGGGACAGGACATCTGGTTACAATCTGCTGTGAAAGAAAGGTGTGGGATGCGAGAAGGTGGTGCTGGCAGTGCCACCAGAAGAATGCATGCTGGGGTTAAATAACTCCCAGTAGGATTTGTATAAAATGGAATTGTTCTTATCAGCCCCTGGTGGAACAGCCAACGCTGGTTGTGTTGCTGCTCTCAGACTCCAGTGTTACACATGTGCTTGTGCTGTGCAGTAGCTTTGGCCTTATCTAAATGGAAAACCCTTTCCAGCTTGAGAACAACTTTTAATATCAAAAAAGAGCATATTATACACAACACATGTACAAGACTCAAAGGAACATGTATGCTGCCTAAAGTTTTTGGAGCTGGCGTGTGTGTGTGCTAATCTCCTGAGAGTTCATTGCTCCAAGCTTTTATCAGGAGCAAAGGGAGGCAGAGCAGAAGACTTCTCTGCACTGCCACTCCATCTGAAAGAACCAGCTCCTTTTTCCTCAGTTCAAGGCAAAGAAGTGTGCGTACATCGTTCCTATCAATGCAGTCACAGGATTCTGACTTCCTTTTTAAGTGGAAATAAATGAAAGTGTTCTCACTCTCTATTAAGTGGCAGAGGAGCTTTCTGCTACAGCCTCATTGTCTTAGATCTGTTTCTCAGTGCAGCACATCTTTGCATTAAGCTGTTATTACCTTTTAATGTCATTTGGCAGAGACGAAATATACTGGTAGTGTCTCAAGGGGAAGACTCTAGATGCTGGTTTTCTGAGGAAAAGCTTAGATGTGGATTAAAGACCTGCTTGCTTTTTTGCTTGTCTCAAGCTGACTGCAGCTCAGACTCCACAGAGTTGCTGCAGCCACTCCATGTCCAGTTTTGCAGTTCCTTTGCTGCCTTAATTGGCGTAAGTTTGGCTTTCCTAGGTAATCTTTTCTGGAAGGACAGGTAAGGTGAGGGAACAAGCAAGCTCCAGAGGGAGAGATCCCAGCAATAAGTCGTGTCCACTTAGTATCAGTTTAACAGCAGGGGAGAGAACAGGACAGTGATCAGGTAACACCTAAACACTATTCTCCAGAATTAGATGACTTTGTTTCCTTACCTGCATTTGTTGTCCTAGCATCCTGCAGAGGTCAGGGTTACTTTTTGAACAGCTGCATTAGTGTCATTCTCTCTGTGAAGGGTAGGTCATTCCTTTCTGTGGCATTAGGAAGGAGCTGTAACCTTGTCATTTTAATGAGCCTCAGCTTTGTTAAACCTGGAACCTTTCCTGGTCAGAGGTACATGGTACATGAACATATCTGGGCAGTTCAGCCTCTGTAAGAAAGTCTGTGAGCAGACTTGCTTCCTCATGCAAAGAGACGGATTCCTAATTACCAAGGAGCTGACAAAGAATGACATTTGGCAAAAATCCAGAGCAGTGTTCACCTCATTGCCTCCTGCTGCAGAGCGAGGCACCTGAGCTGTCCTGCCATCACACCTTCTGGTGTAATGTGAGGAAAGTTAGAGATATAAGTGGAGATGTTCACGATTTTTTTCCTTCACGTTTCTATTGGAGAGCACATTGTTTCTGTATTTACCAAGAATTTATATTTCTTTAATGTTAGCTCTCTTAGTATTGAGCTACCTACCTACCTTCACTGTGCTGTATCAAAGCTGCAACTTTTATTCTGCAATACCCAAATAATTCCTTTCCAATTCTTATTTTGCCTTTTATGTTCGTGTCTCATTTACAGCAAAATATGTGTTCTTTAAATAACAACAGCGTAATCTAGTTACATATGGCAAAGGAAATAATACAGATGAAAAATCTAGGCTTTCCCTAGTCCAAGTCCATATAACATCTTCTATTGCTATGTGTAATGTGGCTATAAAATGCATTGCACAAGTAGAATATTTTAAATTATTATATATATGCAATTAATAAATTATTAGCTTTTTTTTTAAGTTTAGAAGCACTAGAAGATTAGTAATGTTTAATTTATTTCAATTAAAAATAATTAAATGTGTTCATTTCTAAGTTTACTTGAAATTGCTTACTAGCACTCAAAACAAAGGAGCATGTATCCAGAGGGAGGGATTACTTGCTCTCAGAATGGAAACTTCAGGAGGGAAGCCGAGAGGAGCCAGATGAGCACATGCAAGGAAAATTAAATGTTTCAGGACAGTCTGAGCAGTGGAGATCAGATAACTGCACTCGTGGTGTATCTTCTTGGAGGTGATATTAGTAGTTGCTCTGCAGTGATCTTTACTGAAGAACAAGAGCTTAGTGTGTGATATGTTTGGCACAGTTTGGAGCATGAAGTCCAAGGGTTTGGTCCTGGCAGTCCTTGGGAGAGAGAAAAAAGAGACACACCACAGTGGAGCCACAGAGGGGCTGCAGCAGGTGCTGGAGTTTGGGGAAAAGGCAAATAACTCAAGCACTAATCCACACTGTGGAGTTGAACCAGAGCCATCAGGGCAGTGTCAGTGCCCTTCCTGTTGCAGCTCTGGGAAGAGCACAGCACACAGTCTGTCTCCAACTGCACCCTAGTCAATTTGGGGTGCCAAGGACGTGGTGAAGCTGGGTGATAGGAGATGATGCTTTGGAGAGAGCCAAGCTCTTCCCACAAACCTGTTACAGTAGTGCACGTAAGGATGTCTGCTTGGACCTTGTTACTCAGGCTATAGCCACATTTATTGCTCAGTTTTCCTTTCTGGATCACCCCTAAGGAAGAGCAGGAATCTCTGCTGAGAATCAGTATACGTCAGTCCAGGTGGAGTGCCATGTTAAAGGGCTGCTAGCTGAACAAGAATTTGGGATACAGGGACACCACTCAGTTTAAATGGGTTTGCAGATGTTCCTTCTCCCTGCAAAACAAGGGATTTGGTCGGTGTTAGGAGCCTGTTAATGAGCCAGTTGTACAGAAAATCTATGTTCCACTGTTTTTTCTCTTCATTGATCTTTTTCATATATTAGAAAATTAGATGTTTTCCTCTTCCCTCTTAAAACTCAATCAGATGAGATTAGGTGTTTTCCAAAAACACAGCTGTGGTTTTTTCACCCTAGTTATTATATCTGATTTGCTGCTTAATGCAAATTCAGTGATCATATTTGTTCAGACTTATACACTGAGTTTTAACATCAGTGTTTTAACAGTAACATTTTACAAATCACTGCAGAAAGGTGTAGGTTGCACTCTATTTTCAGAGGAATTTCCAACTTGAAAGTGCGGTGAGCTTTTTATGGGTTAGAAAATCCCAAGGTGTAAAAGCCCAAAAGGTCTCTATCACTCTTCTCCCTTCAGATACCACACGTGCAAAAATTTTACAGCATCGTTCCAAGCCTCAAGTTGAGAAAAGTTAATGACTTAAGGCTATTGGACATGGAATTTTCAGACAGCTGCAAGTTCTGCTATTTTTAAACCCTTCTTCACGTGCAACAAAAGGTCTGGTTATTATGCACAATGACATATTCAATAAACTTTGATTTAAAACATTTATTATATTTTAGCTGCATTTAGGTAATAAAAAGAAGAATGTGGAGGAAATATTTTGTGAGCTCAAATAACTTAAGTCTTATGGTAACTTTCTCACAGAAATTCAGCTTCTAAGTGGAATCCAGGCATAAGATGTTGTATTTTCTGATTGATACAGTTGTGTTTGGGTTTTTTCCTCTGAGAACTACTAATGTTTGAAGCATGATTTAAAGTGGAAATACCCTTGGAGCCTTCACTGTTGTGTCACTGTGTAATTTGGTAGAGTTAAACATTCAGGGAGATGAAATAGATTCAGTGGAGCTATCAGATAGGATCTCACAGCCTTTCTGTTTAAATGTGCTTTACTCCTAATGCAAAGACAGCACTATATATGTGCCTGTGATATTAATGAAATGGACTAAAGAAGGTAAATACTGTTGGTGCTCAGTGAGTTTTGGTTTCTCTATTAACCTATGTTTTTGCAAACCTCATGTGTTCTTTCCCCCATCTCATGTATTTCTCTGTGCAACTGGCATTTTTAGGGTTTGGGGTTTTTTTCTCCCTTAAAGTTCAGTCTTACCATCATTCTGGAATTTTTAATTTTCCTATGCTCCTTACAGTTTGTGTGCCGTTTTCCCAGTTGAATGTGGAACCTGATTTTGACAAACTGTTCTGTGCTGTTTCCATGCTCTGTTGTGGATCTTCTAATACAAAGCCTGACCTAAATGCTGTGGTCAAATGTGCTCTGCCATTTCTCTGCCAGAGCCTTGTACCAGTAGTTCTCACTCCTAAGTACTCCATGATTCTATTCCTAATAAACAAGTTTCTTGAAATACACTAAGTATTTTTTTTCCTGCATGCCAAGATCAGCTTACATTGTTCTCAGCATGGTAGTTTATTTACACGTCTGTTTCTCAGAGCTGTCGATTTCTGTGCGTGACACCTTCCGACAAGTTCCATTCAGTGCGATCACCTTTGTTTTTGGAATATGCCACAATAAAAGCATGCCTAAACGATATTCTTTCAGTTCCTTCCTAGCTCTCCCCACTTGTTCATTACCACTTGCTTGCCTTCTTTCAGCATGTTTAATTTTTTGTCCGAGACTTTTCGAGTAAGATTTTGTGATACTGTCAGATGTCAAACTTTAAAGCTTCTATTATGGCTTCCAGTTATCTATTATTTTTGTAGTTCTTTCAGAACAATCTGAAAATTGATCAAGTTGTCTTTTTTTCCCCTTGTCTAATCTTGTAGTGGCTTTTTTTTCTTAATACATCCTAATCTGTTGTGGGTAGAAGTGGTAGTTGTTAGGGTCATTCTTTTGAAGTGTGACTATATTCTGGACTTACTGATAGTAGTAATTAGATACTTGTAATAACAAGTAGCTTTAGTAATTAGTGAACTCCTGATAGAGACAGCACAATAGTTTGAGACATTAATTGTCTCAAACAGAAAGACTAAATAATCCAGATGCTCTTTGTTTCAGTATTAAAGGAGTGTTTCATGCTGTGTACATATTTCTTGGGTTTGGGATACACACGTGTGATGCCAACTGGCTGTTCATAATTCTAAAATGTGGTAGCAATGGTTAAAATCTGCACCTACTGAAAGTGAATAAAAGGTGAAACAAAAATAAAATATGTTGGGTTTATATCACTGAAAAAGCTATTCTTCTCTACAACTTTTATTACAGAAATGTAAAGGTATTATTAAGTGAGCAGAAACAGTTTTCTCCCAGAAAGGGAAACTGTTCAAGAAGTTCAGAAAAGTCAGCATAAGGTGCAGAGAAAGAAGGAGGCTTCAAGTGTTTGCAGTTTGTATTTCTGTCCCTGCTTGCTGTTGGGAAGCTTTGCCCTGGGTTTGTACTTGGGACCAGCTGTGTGTGGCTGTAACCCATAGCTGCCCTTACACGGAAATATTTTTCTCTAAAGTTCTTGCTAAAGAATAAAAAGAAAATAATTTTCAGTCTATTTTCATGAGAATTTCATTTTATTTCCCTAGTTGGTGTTTGTCTGAAACAGCAGAAGAGTTTTCCTTGCAGAGCTGGACAGTGCAGGAGTCTTTGGCTGTTAATTTTTCTGTCTGGTTTTATACCCAAACTCGGTGGCTGCTGTGACCCAGGTCTGAGAAGTTTGAATGTTTATGTTTCCTTAACATGAAAAAAGTTTTGACATGGATGTTGACGCTGTTGCATCAGTGCAAACTTCATTTTAAAAAAAATCAAATAACAGATTTACTATGATATCCTATTATTTTCCCCTATTAAATGTGCTTATCTTGGCTTACATACCCCTTATCCTTTCAGTAAGGTTCATCAGTTTCCTTGGTAAAGCCTGGTATGAGATATTGAGGATACAAGGAACAAAACTAACAAGGAAAAATGGCTGAAAATGCTGAAATGTCATTCTTACTGGAAAAAAAATGTTACAGCAGCTAATGGTTTTGTTGTTATTGTTTTGGTTTTGGTTTTGGTTGGGTTTTTTTAATGAACATCTGGCTTAATTCTTCTAAACAACTTCTGTGCAGATGGGTAGAAGAGAAGAAAAATGTGACAACTTTGCCAGTGGAGCAACCTATTTAATCACCTCGATCAGGTCCTAGATGAGCTTTCTGAGGCTTGGACAGTAAGAATGCAAAAAGCTGGATGTGTCCTGCAAAGATTGATTTCACCCCTGGTGCTCATGATCTTCTCTGTGCATCTTTTCTTGCTGTTCTCACTGCATCTGCAGTGCTGAGAGTAGTTTGCTCTGATGAACAGGCTGTTGTTAACAGCACTTCTGTGTGTAAATCTAAAAGGACAGATGTAATATTAAGGTACCAAAAAGGGAAAATGTTCCTGGTAAGTGCCTCTTAAAGTTCTCACAGTCACAATTAGTTTTCCCTCTTCCAGTTACTTTTTTATATTTGTGATGATTCTTCTCTGTTTTCTGAACTTTCAGATTTTTTTCTGAATCTTGTAGAAATCTTTCACAGAAGAATGATGCAGTTTGGATCTGTTTGATAGCCACCACTATTTGGCAAGAGTCTTCTACCTATATATGGCAGTTATTTGTACTCTGAAATGGGCATTTTTGGAGTTATATTATTTCCTGAGTTTGGCTAATAATTTAATTTGAAAATAATAAGCTGTTTTAGTTCCTTTTTATTAGGTGTCCTGTTTTAGGCTGAGTTTTTTTGGAGGGACGAGAGGTGAAATTTCAGTGGATTTCAATAATTTTTAAGTCACCCAACTCTGAGCATCTTTTTGGGCTAAAATTGCATATATAGAGAAAACTTTGTTTCCCTTACTGACCAAAATTTAAATGTGCTGACTCCATTACAGGAGCAATCTGTGGGTAAAAAGTTCTCCTTTTAGAGCTTGTTAGTGATGCACTGTTTTGGGAGAAGCTTCTTACATTCCTTTACTGAACGTGCAAAATTGTTTCTGGAAGATCAAATCTAATATTGATTTTCATGTTGTAGAAAATGCAACTAAAAACTTAGTTTGAGGCAATGCATGAATCTCTGGTAAAAACCTAAATTTACTCCTGGAAAAATCCCTGTTTTTCGTATTTAAGCCTGAATTTTCCATCTTAGTTAATCTTAGTCACAAAAGCTACCATGTACATCCCAGCTATTGGCAACTGGTTGTTTATTGGGATAGCTTACACACAGAAATTAAGGCATTCTCTCATTTTCGTTAATCAGAGAGCTTTTTTTTGAGATTGGGAGAAAACTATTTTGCAAAGTGCCTTTTGTGTGCTGTGAAATCTGTGCCGTAGGTGCAGCAGAGTGTGTGGGGCACTCAGGGGAAGGTGGATTTATACTCCCCAATTTTAGCTGGCTTTGGCATCTGTACATCCTCTCTGCCTATTCATAGGAATCTATGGACAGATTGCTTCTGAGTAAAATGCAGTTTAATTTTTTTTCCCCGATTTAAAAAAAAAAATTGTGTTTGTTGGGGGAAAAAGAAAAAAATTGTTCCTGAAATGGGTTCTCTTGTTCTAGAAATGACTTGAATTTGCAGATAGCTTCGGGTTTGTTTAGGTAGCACTGATCATTTGGGGGATGCCAGGCACTCCTGCCTCATTCTTCTTCCCCTTTCCTCTCCTCTGCTGCCTCCAGAATTCCTTTTCTCCTTATTGTATTGAGGAAAGGAGAGAGCCTGTTGTGTCCCGAGATGGATCTCAAAGTTCAGGGAATGTCCTTCTGTGGCATCTGAATTGCAAATTCCTGAAAATCTGGATTTTCAGATTAGTGAACAGATAGATATTATTTGTTTGCTGTTTTGATTACACTAACCTGCTAAAACTCTCTGTGGGGACAAAAGGTGGACAGCTCTTCCCACTTCTAGCTACCATGTTGCTTAAAAAATTCGTAATTTAACCCCAAGTGGAAGAAAATGGTATTTGCCTTTATTGCCTGCTGCATCTGTGTATTTTGCACCCTGAACTGTTTTCATTATTGTGATTATTCAGAAGAATATGCAATCATCTCTGAAGATTTGTTGACAAGGAGATGAGTTCATGCCAGAGAACTGTGAATTGCAATGTGTTGGGTTTTCTTAGAAATACATACTGAATTTAAAAGTCTCCCTTTGGGGAATGAAAAGGAATAACTTAATGCAGTTAATCACTTCTGGCATTACCTGTCTAAAACAACTGGAAGGCAACGGATTGAGATCTTAGATTGTACAACTGTCCTGCAAAATTAACATTCCTTCTAGAAAGCCAAAACCAAGCCACCTACAAGCAGGATATTGCTTTAAGGCTGCAGATTTAAACAGGCAGAAAATGGACCTTTAGGATCCAACAGCAGCAGTAAATCTGCCATCATTTGCATTGTATTTTGAGTAAGCAAGTTGTTAAATATTTTTGTCTAGCTTGAACTTAGGGTAATATTACATATCCTTGATATTGCCTTATTAATATGTGCTTTTTTAATTGTTGTTACTGCACTGATGTGGCTTGAAGTAATTTTATCACCTCCTCGTAACCTTTGGTGTATATTACTCTTAAGTATGTGTACTGACATAGGTGTGTGTGTGTGTGTGTATATATATGTATATATATATATGTATGTATAAGTACATATTCTTATATATACTTAAATATATGAAGTGAGTGGAGGCTCACCTGCGATATCTGTGCAGTCATCTCTCTTGAGGGGGGTAGAGAGATTTATAAAAATAAGGCTCACAACACGGATTTGAAATTGAAGCGCTGTGTGAGGAGAGGTGCCAGACTCCTGAAAAAGACACACTTCTGATCTCAGCCTTTTCTATACTACTGTATTTAAGCAGCTGATTTTTCAACACAGTTAAACAAAATATTCCAGCTTTGCTGACATAAAACAGGGGCCAAACAGAGGCAGAGCTGGACGGAGGAAGCCTGGGGTTTGTCACAGTGTGTAGTAAATAAAAAGGCTGTTTGGATTGCTAAGAACTCACGTATTTCTTTGAAATTAGCAGCACATTTAGGTGCTCTCAGCCCTGGATGTTTGCACCAGTTTCAGCAGGCTGATTTCGAGCTGCCGTGCTCGATAAAGGTTGTGGGAATTGGTGCCCGTGTCAACGGCTCAGCGAGCATCCCGCTCCCGTTCTCCAGCATCACCAGCTGGATCAGACTCTGGTAGTTTGCCACTTCCCAGGGGACTTGTGAGGTGGTGGGAAAAGTTGCTGTAATCTGCAGGATATGCTAAAAAACCTCACCTCAGCACTGCCAGCCTGTGTTTGGTTTTTACACTGAATGGTCCCCGTTATTTTAAACCATGTAAATTTAAGATTGCTCAAGAATAGGGGAGTTTTTTTAATTGTTAATTTTAAAATGAAAAGAAGATACCCCCTAGATTTATAAAAGGTGTCACTGAGGTAGAATGATGTGAGTTTTAACTGGGTCTCTTTGCCCCTTGCTTCTCTGAGCACCCGGAGAGCGCAGTCTGCTTCTCAGAGGAGCCGAGTTTCAGGGAGCTGCTGGTATGAAACAGCCTCATACAATTCATGGCCATTTTGGCATTGTCTTCTTCCTGAAGCCATAAAATTATCTAAATTCTATGGCTACCATCTAATCTGAAATATCTAGGCACTTGTGGCTGCAGTTTTGTTCAGGTGATAAACTATTTGCCAGTTAATCATAAGAGTTATAGAATAACATGTGAATTTGGGGAAAAGGCGAGGCTCAGACATTCAAAAGTGTGGTTCGTTTGTATTAGTGGAAATTCTAAAAATTTGGTCAAAGAAAAAGAAAATATTAAAGTGGAAAGAAATAATTTTATGCTCTTTTTATTCTCCCAGGTTAAGGTAGGAAAACCAAGGGGTGACTTAAGAGAAAAACAACCGTGTTTTCTTTAGAAAAAAGGAAGAGTGAGGGAGCTGTCAGGAATTTCTGTGCTGCACTTTTCAGTTGTGCTAAGATCCTTTGCCTCCTGTTTTCTTTCCCCTTTTCCTTTTTCACTTGGCCACCTGAAACTGGAGTTTTGATACACATTGTCCAGTCTTTCCTCAGTGCTTAGTTCACGGGTTTGCTTTCAGGAGCCAGACAGCAATATTTTGGGATATAGTCACCATCTGAAAAAAATCGTACTAAAATGTATTGAGTAACATAACAGATTTTTTGTTATTTACTTTTTGGAGCCTGTTTGGTTTCAAAGGTGTTTCTGGTACCAGCCAGTCGTATCTGTCACAATGCAAAAGCAAAGTAAGTTGGATTTTAAGAATAGCAGTGCTTTAGTACCAAATCCTAAACAGATTCATCTTTGGGAATATCCTCATTAGATGGGTCTTTTGAGTGACACCGAAGCGATTCAGACCTCAGATGTTGCTTTTTGGATGTGTTTGAGCAACTACAGCAGTCTTTGAAATTATTACAAATTACCATCTCACTGCAGAATGCACCCTGACTGCAGTGCTGCCCTGCATATGTGACATATTCATCCTGCAGGAAGTTGGCTGAATTGGGTTTTGTGAGGTGCTGAATTTTAGGCAGAAATGATGCCAAACTAGCGATTCCTGGTTGTGTGGTGCTTGTTACTAATCCAGCACTATTTGGGAGCCTCGGCAGAGGGCACTGTTGGAGCATTAAAGGCACTTGAAAGGCTCATCTCCAGCTTTTCTTGAATTTTTTTTCCTGTTTGGAAAGTGTTTAATGTTCTCCATGTAATTAAATTCAGTTCCCTGTATAATTAGCAATGGAGCCTTATTCTTTGTGCCACTGCTGTGGATAGTATTATTTTTGTCTCTATTTGCCCTCAGTCAATGCGAAATACTGTTGCCTATCAAAAGGTAGAAAGTTTTATTGCTGTCTCCCAAAGCTAAGCAATATTTAAAGGTAGAAATAGAAAACTATGGAGTTACTTTCATTTAGTTGCTCAGAGTAAATAGGAAACCTTTAAAATTCCTGCTCCCGGCCCAGGAAGGAGCAGAGTTAATGCACCACAATAATTTTACATTTGTATCCAAACGTGTATTATAGTATTTTTGAATTGTCACTACTTGCACTTCGTCAAAAATATACATGAAACATGTAATATTTAACTCTGTGTGAAACCTATTGATATTATTTGGCAGGTTTTGTTTTCTTCTTTTGTTTGTTTTCTTCTGGATCTTTGCAAGAACTTGTATTGGTGCTGTTTAGCATATTGAAATATTAATTAGAGTGATCAAGCATAATTATTTTTCATTAATTGCAAATGCAGAGTAATTGCTGTGACCTAGAAATAGTTCTCTTGTCCAAATTCCTGTAAACATCCTCATTTTTTTTAAATTTATGAGGACCAACTACAAAACATTGTGTCAGAAAGAAATAATTTTCTGAGGTACTGGAATACTTAACTCTGACATTACATTAGACTGCTCTTACTGCTTGTAAAGGAGAGATATTTGGAAGATGGAAGTTTGATGTGTTTGGCTCTTGAATTGGCAAATACCTGGAGCATTAATTGCAAAAACACGTTGTAGATTTCTTTGAGAAAGTGCCTCTTTGTCTGTAACTGGTTGAGTTACACGAACAACCTGGAGAAGTTTGCGTTAGAGATCGAGGGATACGCTCTGCTGCCGGCTGGCAGGACACTCCTGCATTAATTTCAAAATCAACCACAGAAGATGTCTTCTCCAAAAATCTCTGTTGCCTTAGAAATAGCATGGAATATTTTTTTTTGCCTACTTGGAAATGTTAATTAAGTTATCGGCAGCTGAAGGCAGGCGGATTGCGAGGGAAGGAGCACCAAAGAGTTTGAAACGAAAGCGTTCGGTGTGGGTCCGTAGGGCTCTTCGCTTCCAGGGGAAATCCTGGGGCTGCAGCCTGATCCTGATCCTGATCCTGACCCTGATCCTGACCCTGACCCTGATCCTGACCCTGACCCTGCTGCAGGCTCTTGCCTGGCTGGTGGTGTAGGATCCGTAGGGATGGCAGTGCAGGGTCTGTCCCTGCCTGCAGCGAGATTCGTGTCTCGAGGCCAATGCCGCTGTCTGCAGTCACCGCTGGGATTGCAGCTGGAAACAGCAACTTTAAATAACAAAGGCAAAAGTTGGTTGGGTTCCTTCTTAGTGCAGCACAAGACAACTGGTTTTGACTTTCAAAAAGAGAGGTGGTTGCCTCCAAAAAAAAACTAGCATACTCAGTAATATCACCATGCAGTGGGTTATAACCATCTCTGCTATGTATTTTCTAAGGGGACTAATACAGTGCCCAAGAAGGCTCTAATTAAATGTACATATTTGTTTTTTACAGCCTTCTTTCATATAATTTCCTATTAGTGTCTCCTTACATGAGCTCGACAGGGTAATATTCAGGCAAATTTCTGTTTTGTCTGAAACATTAATACTGATGTTCTGCTCCTGTATCATCCCTGTAGCTGTTATCTGCTGTGTGTTTTCCCCACGAGAGGCTATCGCAGGTTTTTAGTCCAGACTGTTTGTATTCGACAAGGTCAAGATAAGTTTTATCTCTATAGATAAGTCAAGTGCATTAGGATCGATACAGTTACAGTAAAATACATTGGCAATATTTATTGCCAAGATCCTAATGAATTTTTAAAGCTTGAAGACTCTGTCAGTGGAGTGAGGCTGCCCTAAATGGTTGTTTATAACAGGGTCTATATAATTATACAGTTAAATACTTTTTGAAAATAAAAAATTGTACAACTTCGTGGTTTTTGACAAGGTAAAGCTTTATTCTCCTCCTCACCCAAATCCTAACAGATTCTTAGAACACCATCAAAATAAGTGTTTACTTTTCATTCAGTTGGGTGTCTGTATAGGGATTTATGAGGCTTGTCCCCTACTTACTTGTTATGATTATAAAATTGTTCTATTTTTAGCACACTAACAGGAGGTTTTTTGAATTTTACCTTCAATTTTTTATTGACAAGATAATTTTCTTTGTTTTGGCTTTGACAGAGTAGCTTTGGCCAGTTTCATTTGTGGTATAAATTTCCTTAGGCACATATTTATGCAGTTAAATCAATAAGTATTTCATAATCTCTCTAAATACTTATGTAACTTAATAATTCCAGCCATTATGATGCATCTTCTTAAATATGTATTTTATGTAGAGGCATTTAAAAATGCAAATTATAGGGATTATTTTCCTTCAGGCTTTGTATTTTTCTGTTGCATCAGATAGAGAGTAAGAAAATTAACCCACAAAAACTCTGGTAAAGTAATAATGAAGATCTGCCTTCTATCTGGTAAAGATAATTTGTTGATAAGACTCCATGACTTGCTTGAACTCATTTTGCTGTCTCTGCTTTCTGTAGTTGATCTTTTAAGCCACACGACACAACCATGGTAAGGGCTAAGTTAAGGAGAAAGTTTCCACCTTTATAACAGTCACCTACTTTTGGGTGTTTTATTAATCTGTCACCTTTCATAAGTCTGTTTTCTACACCTCCTGTCTCCAGAGCACCAGAGACTGCTTATTTTTATTGTTAATACTTTGAGATTCAGAATCAGGATTGATAATACCATGTTGGGAAGCTGCTGTGCAGCTTCTCTTCGTCTTTACCGTGGAGGTTTGATACCTGACACTTTTAATTTAATTTAATTAGGGAGGCAGAACCCCATCTTGGTGTTCATTAAGGGGATTATTCATCAAAGTTATTGCTTCCTTGATGGAGAATAACAATATCACTTGCAATGGCTGCTGTTGCTCTCATAACTGTATTACTTTCTACTATTTTTCTCTCCAGGGCTTTGTATTTAGCCTCTTTATATGAAAATTTTAAATTGAGGGAAGCATAAACTTCTGGTATAGCAAATTCACCAGGGTCACATTTATTTTAGTCTAGTAGCTTTATGTCATGTAAATGCTTTGCAGAATATTTTTTTTTCTTCTTTTTATTGGTTCTCTGCACTGTCTCTAAATATTTGTATTTCTTTCAAGCTTAGCTGCACTTCAGCTCAGGGCCTGAGGTTTCTGGCTGCCTGTTTGCTGATGGAGCTGAACTCTGCCATTCCCAAATCCTGCAGAGATCGCTGTAGGAAGGAAGCCTCTACGGAGCAGGGAGTCACCACGGGCTTTGCTGGAACTGAGTGGAACTCAAATGTAAAATTAATAAGGGGGGGTTGGGGGAGAGCAGACTGTTTGCAAAAGTTATCTTTTGTAACGCAGCCCTAATCAAATATTCAGCAAATGACAGCTTTAAAAATAGAACAATTGTCCTTTTAAAACATGACTAGTTTGGTTAATTTACCCCCAAGTATCCGGTGTCTGTGACTCTGAAAAAGCCTTATCTACTAAGGGGGGAAAAAAGAGCGCTGCAGAAAAGGTGACAAGTTTTCACCTCTTTCCTCAGAGAACATTTTAATTCCACTTTAATCAGCCTGCCAATAAAAGAGTACTTGGCTTTCAAGGGGAAACAAATCAAAATATGCATTTATCAGTCACGAGGCAGAATTCAATCGCTAGCAACTGATGAACTCCAAAAGGAATGAAACTGGTACTATCACGCTGCCTTGGTGGTTTGCTTTGTACTATCAAAGAACTGGTACTATCTTTTCCTGCCACATCCACTGTTTGTCTGTCATCCCTAATTATGGCTTTTCAAAAGCAACGCTTCATAATTGCTGTTAATGATTAAAATTTTAAAAAAATTCACATCTAGATAACTAAACTAGTGTTCTGCAGTGTGCAGATTTGTGTGTTCTGCAGCTGCAAAAATAACTAAAATTAAAAAAAATTAGCCACAGATGAGGCAGAGGAAAGAGAAAGAGTTTGCCAAGTCGTATTGTCAGTGTTACCATACAGGGCTCCCACAAGGGCACGTCACAGACCTGTCTTATTAAAATAAAACTTTATTTTCCACTAGGAGAGGAGACTGAGGTTCACGTTGCGCTGCACAGGTGGGCTCTCATTTCAGACTCCTCTCTGCCGCTCTGCTCTGGTTAAGAAAGAAGAGCCTGAAGTGGAAAGAAGGGTTTTTTTGTGTCAAAGCAGAGTTGGATGCTGTTTCACGTATGGGTGTTTCTAGGTTGTGGGAATTGGTTGCTCCGGGTTTTCAGCTCGTTTAGCATGAGGCGAACGCATTGCTCACTTTATTGATATTAAACAGAGTTGTCCTGATGGTTACAGTAGTTAGACTACAGCATTATACACAAAGCTGAATCTTTCTGGTGAGAGAAACTGCATTCTTTGGGCTTATCTTGCTCCCTGCGCTGGAATTTACATGCGTAACTACCAGTGCATCAAGATGAGTTTTTCGCCTTTGTGTGGTTTGCATCTCAATGAGAGTGGAGAGGTGCAGTCTTTTTAGTTTTCCTTCTCCCTGCCCTGAAAAATGGTTAAAAGTCACCTCCTACTTTATTTATGCTTTGTTCCATCTGACTTCTCTTCTGCAACTAAGGATTTATGAGGCCAGAAAGCAAGAGCCAAACTGCTCTTGTGTTTCATTTTCTCCATTCTTGTCCTTGTTTGATTTCTTGTCGATTTTTTGCGCCCTGGCTGCAGACCCCTTTAGGGCCAGGCTCGAGCAGCCCCCGAGATACTCGGCTCCCCTAACACAGCCCCGTGCCTTGTTCACATCCCAGCCTCGACTCCGGTGTCCTGGGATTGCAGCCTGAAACTAGTAGCACAAAATACCAGCCTTGGCGCAAGTTTGATGTGCAAAACCACCAGGATCTGACCTCTAGTCTCTCCTTTTCCCCTTCCTGTGGTTCCACAGAATCTCACTTGTGTTGCCTGGGTCTGGGGAGCTTTCTGCTCTCCTCTGTCCCACTGAGCTCCATCCTCTCTTCAGATCTCACCTCCTGACCTCCTTTTTTTTTTCCCTGGGAGCCGATTAGACAAAGGAGGTATGTTGTCATGTGGATGGGATATACAAATAAATTGCATTGTATTTTTTTTCTCTTTTACGTCTTTTTGTTATCCTGTGTTTCAAAAGCGTGCTGGTAGCAGTTTCGGGTAAAAGAAATATAAAGTAGAATTGTTCAAGTGCCTGTTTGGGTCATAAATTTGTGGAAATGAATGTGTTGATACTGCTTGAATAGACAGGACAACTTGTGATACTCTTAAAATTAAAAAGCAGGGCGAAACAGGGTAGAAGTGTGATGGGGTGAGAAACTTTCTTCTTCATTCAGCAGTGGTTACATCAGTCATAGAGTGGTAGGAGTAAAGGAGTTTCTGTGTTCAGCTATTCATTTCAGGACTGCTTATATTTAATTGACATGACACTAAGTGTGCTTGATTTAAAATGTATGTTGCACAGCTTTTTGAAAATGAAGTTTAAGAAAACCAAGTAGGACTGTAAATAATAATAAGTTTATAAAAATACTCTAATGGCTGCAGATAAATGATTTAGGATTATAACTTGCTGTTGCTTAAATAAATGATCATAAAAACAACAGATAGTACAAAAACCCAAAGTCTTCAAAATAATTTTTTTAAGTGAGAGTAAAGGAGGATTGTGAAACTTTGCCTGGAGCTTCTCACAACCATGTGCTTTCATGGTTTTGTCATTCAGAACTTCACATTCTTCACACTCTTATACATGTTGCTTGAATTCTTGCCCCTGTTGTCCGATTTTCTAATAATGCACTGCACTCAGGAAATATTTGTGCCTTTACTCTGGGAAAACATGGGAACATTATTTGTCTGTTGGGTTATTTTGCTCTAGGAATAATCTCCTGAAGGTGGTACTGTGTTATGACCCAAACCACTTGAAATATTGTACATACAGGCTACTAAATTAAAATGTTCATACTGCTGTGTATGATTATAGATAGTTCTGTGCTTTCCAGAGAGCTGATCAGAAAAATGATAAATCATTAGACAGAACTAAAGAAGGTGTGTTGCATGAAAATTGGAGGAGGAGGAGGATGTGAAGATTGAGTCAGAAGCCAGCAAGTTCTTAAGAATTTGGTAGTTAACATAAGTGAAAATAGGAGTCATCAGGAGCTGGAATGACAGAAATTTCTAACTGCTTTTAAGAATGCAGAAATCCAGGTGTTGTAATGTTGGGTCTGTGTCCATAGAAGATTTGGTGTGTTACCCTCTGTGTGATGGGTAAATTCCAGGTGTATCACAGAACAGTATGAAATGCCTTTGGAAGGCAACTGTAGAGTATCCTACCCCCCAAAATGCTAGTGTAAATTTTCTTTTTATTAGAGCTTTGACTGATCTTACTAAATATCTGAAATTGTGTTGAAGTTTTTATTGAACCTTAGAGGTTTTTGGCAGTACATTTCCTGCACTCAGTAGTATGCTTTTGGGATGGGGGGAATTAAAAATGCATTTTTATATTTTTGTCTTTGGGAATTAAATGCCTAATTTGCTTTATTTTCTCTGTACCTCTACCTATACACCTCTTTTTTGTCCTTTTTTTTTTTTTAAGTAAGCATGTAAGAGAACTTGGTTTATTGCACTGTTTTCTACTGTCATGTAACAGTCACCTATTTTTTTTCCTCACCCTCCTATAAAGAGAAAGCACAGTAATTGAAGTGACCTCTGATTCTGCAGCCCTTTCACTGGGTGTGTTGGATATGTCACTTTAGTATTTCTGAGTAATTTTTATGACACTTCTCATGGCCAAATCTTGTTCTCTTTAAGATCAGTAGGAAATGTCCCCCTTATTTCTTTGGGGGCATATCTTGCTACTGTGCATTTATAACTTCAAAGACAACAATAAACCTCTGGTCCCCATCATTGGAGTGAAACCCACTTAGGGTGAAAGGTCAGAAAGAGGTGGAAATGCTAAGAAATGTCTCTGAATGCCAGAATCAATTAAAATATTACTTTATTTAAATTACTGATTTCATGGAATTATTCTAATTCACAGAGCCTTTAAAGCCATGAATTCTCTTTGGAAATAATAGCACTAGAAAGCATTGGGTGCCTGAAAGCTATGGGTTTAGGGGTTTTATTACTGTTTTTTTAGGAGATGCAGATGAGTCTGTCTAGTTAATGAAAGCAAAGATGTAAGTCATGAAAGACAGACTCAAGACCCTTTCCTTGCTGCTTTTTAATCTGCTGCAATTACTGTACATTCTTAACCCTGTAAGTAAAAACAAGTTGGAAACTCAGCTATCCCCTAAAAAGAAAATAAAGAACCAGCAACTTTGATGCCTTGGGTTTCAGCGAGGGACGCCCTCGGCATCACCTACAGTGTGGTGGTAACCCAGGGGTCAGGCAAACTTGAACTGCAGCATTAGGGCTCTTGTGAAGCCCATCAAGCTTTTCCTGTGAGCTGGTGCTCCCCATGCTGCTGCCTGGGGCTCCTGTGCTGCTGCTGCTGAGTTTTCCAAGCAGCTCCTTCCTGGTGTGTTTGGCACAGAAGAGAAGTGGGGTGCTCATCATCCACTGGATTTGCCTTCTCTGGGCAGAAAGAGCTTTTACCTTCCTGTTTCACACCACTGACAACTTTTCCTGAGTTGTTGTGATGGAAGTAATGCCACTTAAAGAGAGAAATGTTTAGGCATGCCAGATTTATCTTACCATAGGAGTTGCTAGTGTCTAATGTTGTGGCCTGTTTTTATCACAGACTGAAAAACTTGATGCAACATTTCACATTTTATTTGATCCAGCAAACACATTTTTGGTGCTCACTTAGTGTTCAAATCAGCTTTCTCTAAGTAGCTGTCTGCTCTTAGCCTCATTCTTCTGGTTGTGGTGCTCCATACTGCTTTAAAATATAATCTAGTCTTTGTACGAACATTCATTTACAACATTCATTTACTAAACACATCTTTGGTTCAAAAAGGCACTTGAAAAACTTGGGTGGTAGCTGACCTGGAGGACAGACAAATTGTCTTTTTAAGAATTTCCCCTAGTAATGCTATTTGAGTTTACTTAAAACTTAAATTAGACAAGAAGACCAATAAAAAAATAAAAATTTTGTGAAATAGGAGCTTTAGTTTTTGAGCATTACAAACCCAAGGAGGCATTTACGCTTTGGATTTTACAGTTGTGATAATGCACAGGGTGATTCAATCAGTCTGAGCCTGCAATTGGTATCATGGGGTTGTTTTTTTAAGCCAGAGGGATCACTATGACATTTATTTCAACCTTCAGTATAACAGGCTGTAGTTTTCTCATAAGCTTGCTTTGTATGGAGTCCAGGATGTTTGGAATTTAAAATCTTGTTTTCCCCTCTAGTATTGCCTGTGTGAACCTCTTGCAGCAGGCAAATGCTTTCCCTGGCAGGGCAGGCTGAGGAGCACTTACTGGTGGGGAAAGTGGCAGTGAACTTCAAAAGAAACCAAACATCAACCCCTAAAACACACAATGTTTGGGAGCCTGACCTCTGCTAACCTGACCCTCTGTTTCAGGGCATTTTGTTTGTTTTGGATGCCAAGGGGTGGCTGTGGGTCTGCAGCAACACTGAGCAAGCACCAAACCCCATAACTGAAAACTCCTCAGGGATTAAGTCTTGATTATTGGAATATCTTGATTATTTTGTTTGTCTCACTTTTTGAAACTTCTGGATGTGCTTAAAGCACATTACATTGATAACTATGAGAATTGGGAAGTGCACTGACAGCCAGCATCACTCATTCAGTGTCACAGACCTGCACAGAAAGTCCAGAGAGAAATGCAAAATACCCCTTATTAGAAAAAAAATAGGTGGGAAAATGAAGAAAATGCCTTCTATGTTTTTTTTTTTCTTTCCATCTGTTATTTCCCTTAACTTCTGGAATTAGGAAATTTAGTTGGGACAACTATGTATAACTTGTATTTGTAATATTCTAACAGACCATTTACAGAATCAGAGAATGAATTAGGTTGGAAAAGACCTCTAATATCAAATTATCAAATTGATAATCAAATCCACCATATGATTGATCAAACTGACTCTGGTACTGACTGCCACGTCCAGTCTTTCCTTAAATACCTCCAGGGATGGTGACTCCACCCCCATTCATGCCCTTCCAGGGATTTCTCAGGAATAACCACCCTCCTGGATGGACAAAGCATTTCGCTATTTTTGGAGAAATTTCTCCTTTCCAACTATTGGAGCAGGAACAAAACACAGATCTTCTGCTTCTTGCTGCCTTTTTGCTCAGCAGGGTAGGGAAGGACCAAGAAGGAGAGGCAGAGGAAGAAGCTCAGGTGTTGGGAGCAGGGGATGGAGATAACTCGGTGTGGTTCCAGCCATAGGGAGGGTTTGGGTCTGCGCTGCAGATGGTGAACGGCAGCACCGGTCCGGTTACTTCTTCTGCCTCCCTTGTGTGAGGGTGTTTTCTGCAACAGTTTGTTTAAATGAAAACAAGAGCAGCATTTTGTAAGGCTGGAGAAGGGGTAGTGCTGTGTAGCAGGACATCAGACTAGAAATTTCTAAGTGTAGTAGGTAAAGGAAGTGCTGGGGGTGCAGGTCGCCTAATCTGCCTGAGATCTCAGAGCAATGCCAGTTCTGTTTGGGTTTGTGTTTGTGTGTTTATTCCCTGCATTGTCAGATGCCTCTGCAGCTGTAGGAGTGGGGCTGCTGCAGGAGCTCCAGAGTGGTATGAAAAACATTCCTTCTAAAAATACTGGGAAGCTCCCTCCACCCCCATTGTTTATTGGAAACTTTTCCCCCCGTCTTAAGATATTTGATTATGGTGTAATGCAGCTAATTTAAGCATCTGTTTATCACTGCCTGGCTAGACTGAATGTGAAATTTCAATTGAATTACCTCCCAAGAGAGCTTTGAGCTCTGAGGGTAAAACAAATCATTTTCTCTCCATTCCCCTGGGATTGTCAATAAAAAGAATTCATCTAAATAGTTTACATGCATTTTGAAATGTTGCATCTACTAGACTTGGGTTTGTTGTTAGTGGAAAATTGCCAGTGTGAGTGGAATATTGGCTTTAACTCGACTATGGCACTGTTGTAGCATGGTGGTACATGGTCTAGGAAGGCTACAGCTGTGAAATCGTTTGCATTTAATTCATATTTGATGAATAAATGTGTGTGCTTTATTTTAGAACAGAAGAGAGCGTATAAACCTAGCTTATTACAACTTCAGGCAGAAGACTTCACCAGCCCACTAGCTTAAAATCATAGAATATCCTGAGTTGGAAGGGATCATGGAGTCCATGGATCATTGAGTGCAATTCCTGTCTTGCACAGGACAGCCCCAGGAATCCCACCCTGTGCCTGAGAGCATTGTCCAAAAGCTTATTGTGCTCTGTCAGGCTTGGTGCTCTGACCACTTCCTGGGGAGCCTCTCCGAGTGCCCAACCACCCTCAGGGAAAAGAATCTTTTTTGTAATATCCAGCCCGAATCTCCCTGACACGTCTCCATGCCATTCTCTCAGGTCCTAAGAGCTTCTCCAGCCTTTCCAGTTGGTCTGTTTCAGTGAAGTGAATAATTGCTGTGGGCTGCTGGTGGGACATGGGGAGCCCCTCATCATCACTGCAGCTTTGTCTGCTCCTAAATATTTGTGTGTGCACATGCTGCTAAACATATTTTCACTTACACAAGACACAGTAGGTTTTCTTTTTTATTTGTCATCATGTCAACAAAGCTCCAGGAGAGTGCAGAGTACAGGTTTTTCTTGCTCTGCAAAAAGCACTCACTTTATGTCTTCTCTGTCATTTTGGTAGTGCGAAGAGAGATTTTCCTTCTCGTTTGCATTACTTGGGTCGGAAGTGAAATCTGCTGCCATCCTCCTGCAGGTCTGACCTGTAGGTGCTCTTACCCTGGCCTGGGCTGCTCTCCTTAGAGCCAGGAGCTGCCTTCCCTCCAGCTGGGATGTGTGGACATGTCTATGAGCTGCAGGCAGCAATCCATGTGTGGGTGATGCCCCAGTGCCTCCCCACTGCTCTCTCTGGAGGACAAACAAGTTCCCCTCAGCTGAGTTTGCTGACTGGGCAGGAGCCCTAAACTCTCAACACATAAAACTGTGGGCTACGTTTCCAGATGCAAAGGAGGACACAAAGATACGTTTTCCTTATAGGAATATCCACAGCAGCCTTTGTGCCCTTCACATGCGTCTCACCAGTGGAGCTTACTTGGAGCTGCAGTGTCCAGGTTGAGGGTAATTGGATACAAGGAAGAAATTTTTTACAGTGACAGTGGCAAGGCCCTGGCACAGGTTGCCCAGAGAAGCTGTGCCTGCCCCATCCCTGGAAGTGTCCAAGGCCAGGTTGGTTGGGGCTCTGAACAACCTGGTCTAGTGGAAGGTGTTCCTACCCGTGGAACAGGGTAGGAAGTGGATGATCTTTAAGGTCCCTTTCAATCCAAACTATTTGAGATTCTCTGAGTTTCATTCAAGCAGGAAAACTGCAATCCAGGAGTCAAATTGAAATGAAATTGAATGACAGTGTGAGTGTTTGTACCCCACACCAGCAGGTGGGTAACCTGCGCAATGAGCAGACTGAAGGGAGGTGTATGGCAGAATTTGTTTTCCTGGCACTCTACTGTTGCCAGCAGTTCAGATGAGAATTTGAAGAAGGTCCAGCTGGCAGTGGAAAGGTGCTTCACCTTTACACCATCTTTTACGATGCAGATAATTTAAAATTTGCTCTTATACAGATATTTAGGCAGTGAAAAAAACTTCTTTAAAGATCTCATAGTAGTGATAGCAGTGAGGAGCTTGGAGGTGGCTGTGTGGAGTGAATGCCTGTTGATTCCTTTGCAGTGGAAACGTGCTCAGACCTGCAGGAGCCAGCCAGGTGAGCAGCTAAACCGTGTAATCGCCCTGTCACTCCTTCACACTCCTGTCCTAGTTCTGTTTTTATTGGTGATAAAAAACATCTCGTTATGTTAACTCAGATAATTTTAGATGTCACAGCAGTTGGAAAGACAGTCAAAAATCACAGTCCAAAAACCATACAAACAGATGAAAGCTTTAAGAAATTTTAGAGTTCACTTGTTCAGGTTCAGGAGTTTGGTGTTTCTGTGGTCATTCTTATAGTTGGTCATGTTTAATGGCAAGGCCCAAGGAACTTAAATGCCACATATATAGGCAGTACATTTTCTGGCAGCTATAGTCAGCAGTAGTTCCTGCAATTGTCACAGAGAGTGTTTGAAGAGAGAGGCACAATATTGCTTGTTTACTTGCCAGTATTTTCTTTAGTATAGGGGGCTGACTGTTTAAAGACCTTGTTTGCAGAAGCAATAAGTTACTCGCAGGTGGCAACAGCATAGGAACGATTAAAGTTTTAACTTAAGCAACATTCATTGTAAAGAGCAAAAGCGTAATTTTGGTAAAGTTAATTCTGGATTTTTATTCCAAAACAGTAGTATACTGTAGGAGGCTGTAGGTTAGTTGAAGCTTTGGCCTGTGTTGTGAGATGCTAATAGTCCATATTTCCTTCCTGGCTCTAAATATGGAACTGTTTTGACAGTTTAAGTATACTGTAAAGCGATTAATCCTGACAGGGTTGATAGTAACTTAAGAAAAACATTTTTAAACCCCAAAACTGCAGTTTATCTTAATGAGTAGCTCACACTGTCAACAGCAAAGCGCTGTTACTGTGTGTAATAGGGTTTAGAGACTATCATGATGAGAAGGGACAGGTCTTGTAATTTGAAAATACATGACTGGAAGTAGATACAGTCTCTTCCACTGAGCTTCCAGCCCGAAGTGCTTCACCTGTGCCTCTCTCACCTTGCTTCTGAACAGTGTTAAGAACAAATTTATTTTTGAGATCCTTGAACTAAAATGATCATCTCTTAGGAGAGGTGTGCAAAGATACCAGCTGCTTAAGATAAAATAGATGCAAGAGTTTGTGTAGTGTTAAAAGTGAGCACCTACAGGAGAACAATCTTGGAGCGTTTCCAGTTACAAATAACTCCTGTGCCACAAAAAGTCAGAAGTCTCCCTTGAATGAAGATCATTACCCTCAGGGTGCATGTTGGTCACTCTTTAAAATTCTTATAAAAACAAAGAAATTAATTATCCAGTATAAAAATGGGACATACGTCTCCTGGCAAACATTCAATTAACTTTTTAGTGCTTGCTACTTAATGTTGTGTTTGACCACTCGAGCATTGAGAACGACTTTCCTTTGAGAGGGAGCTGGGGTGGAACGTGGCATTGGGCTGCAGCTCTGCTCTGCTGGCCACTCGGGGCTGGTCATCAACATTTTTCCCATGATCATTGAGTGTGGAGCTAGTTATATTTTACTTATGCATATGAGATGTAATTTGCTTTGGGACAGGGTTGTTTTTGGTTTTTTAGTTTGGGGGTTTTTTTGCAGGCTGGATGATGTTTTATTGAGAATATAATTTAGGTAGTTTTGCAATCATAGACTGGTTCGCAGTGGTTGAGCGTGAACTACCAATTAAAAGCAACTGTATAATACTTGTAATTCCCATGACTAATGGGCTGAAAATATGGAGCTCTTTGACCTGGATCCAGTCCAAGCCAAAGATGAATTATGCCACACAGATCACATTTTGTACTGTTAAAATATCCAACAGTGCAAGTGTAAACCCCAAACTTTAAGAAACGTTGACTTCTGAAGGAAGAGCTGACATGATGACGAATATATTTCAAGAATAACGCATGAGAAGAACTTGAATAACTGTGTTTTTGTAGAACTTTTACCTATTTCTGTGTACAGTGATATAATTTATAATCCCCTTTCATCATTAATCTCCTGCTGCTTTACTAGCAAGTGATTATGTACTGAAACAATTGGAAGGAGAAGATTCTCTGGGATTTTTATTGTGTGTGTGATGTTGTTTAGATTGGCAGTAAAAATTACACTGCTACAAGGTAAATATACATATTAATTTTTTCAAGTGCATCCGGTGTGTAAAGATTCTCAAATTGATCTTTGATTGTTGTACATGAATTTATTGTTTTTTCTCAAAAGGATCACTAACCTTGTGAAATTTGGGATTAAACTAAATAGCCAAGATTTGTTGTTCTTGTAGCAGAACAAAATTAAATATCTGTGGGTTAAACTTAGTTGGTTGAGCTGCTAAATGATGTATAAATATGCAGGGGCCAAAACTGATGTGTAGGAAAGTGCTCTGCTCGTCAAACGAGGGAGTGATTGTGTGGCAGGGCAGTAGGAGTTCTCTTGGAAACAGGGGGAATTATCAGAGTACCAGGACAGAATGCAAAGGTCGATCTGCTGAATACAAATAAAGTATTGAGCACCAGGTTCTGCCTCATGGAGCCGGCGCTTTTGGAACCGCTGTGATAAATGCACTGATAAATTCAAGGGAATGAGTGCTATTGCAAAAGCCTGATGAAGGCTAGAAAGTGTCCAGCTAGTAGGAATTGCACTGCTTGGTCAGGCACAATGAAATTAAATAGAATTTGCTTTAGTGAAATTGCATCAAGGATGATTAAAGGTGCTGCTGGGAGAAGGTGGCGATCACCTTCCACTGAAGCCACTTCAGTGACTCCGTCGTTTACTCCTTACGCGTTTTGGCTTTTTCTCATTTTTTGCTCATTTCCTCTGACTTCAAGGCTCCTCTCCCCCTCCTGGTCCTTTCCGCCTTTGTGTTGTGCCCCTGCTCCGAGCCTGAAAGCGACACCAGGCTGCTTCAGAGAGCAGGGAGCTCATCAGCACCATTCTTTGAGTCCAAATACACCAAGCATTCTTCATTCCCCTGCTCTTTGATAATTATGTTTTGGGTCAAGATTGGGCCTTTTAGCTCCAGAAGGCTGATCCATATAATCCAGCACTGTGTTCCCTCCTCAGATGGGTGAAATGGAGCTGTGCAGGAGGGAGCTGTTGGGGTCTGCAGTCAGGATTCCGCTCTGTATATCATTTTCCAGCTGGATTTCCAAGCAGTCTCTGATCCTGAGCTGCCAAAACCACCCAGTGTGGTGTCACAGGAGTCTCTCCTCAAGGTGAGACTGCTCATTGGATGTTTCCTTGATATAAAAGTCTGCAGAAGAGTCTGAGTCAAACTCCCCTTGGTTTTGCTTTGATACGTTTCATATTTTGCATTAGTGTTTAGAAGCCTTTGGCCTCATGGCTGTTTAAAAATTAATTATAAGAGAATTAACAACTTTCCAGTTGTTTTATTTTCCTAAAGAACAACCGCAGAGCAGTGGCCAGGGATGCAGGCAGCCCTGAGGCATCGCTGTGCCCTGCTGTGTTTGCAGGGGAGCTGAGATACCAAATGTGAAGTTTGAGTGACTTGAACTGGATCTTTCCCCAGATGGGCTGACGGTGTAACCAGTCTTTTATGGTAAGATAAAACATGTGGTTACAGAAATACACACACATATATATGTAACCACATGTAAGATGAGACCATCTCATGGCTGTTTTGTTTCCATTTGGCATTTAAATGATCCTCTGGCAGTGGGACCAGAGTTCCATACTCCAAATAAAAAGAGACATCATCAAATTCATAAAAGAACACCTCAGTAAGTGAAGCTTATTTCCTCAGTGTATATATTTTCTTGAAGTATTTGTCATTTTACCTCTTCAGCTGCTGGTTAATGCTGCACTAAGGAGTGTGAGGAATATTTTTCATGATTGCAGTTGTTGGAGCAGTGCGTGTGCAGAGCCGTGTTCGGTCGTTTATTCCCTCTTCATTTTTGTAGCAATTGTAGCATGAACTAATTATTTCCTCAGCTTGAGATATGTTGGAGTTGCATTTGATAACTGTTTATTTTACAGAAGAAGCTTTTTGAAGGAATGACCTAAGTGTGGACATGGGGTCCATGGGGAAGATTTGCCAGGGGGAGAAGAGGTTGGACAGTAAATGGATGCACCTCCTTTATCCATGTCTGAAGATCCAGGTGTAAAGTTAGTGCTGCCATTAATGAGGTCATCTTTCTCTCCATGCTGGCACATCCCTTGAATTGCCCAGACAACAGCAGTGGTAGCCAAATGGAGCCATGTGTCTCAGAGGAGGTGTGGCAAGAGAGAAGCAAAGGTGTTTCAGCAAAGAAATCAGCATTCCATTGGGTTTAAACCATTTCTTTTTGCGTATCCTGGTAATCAAAGCCACCAAAGTGCCACTTTCTCTCTGCCATAGACTCCTTTCCAAAGGATTTGCTGTTAACCCGTATGAAGGGACCTTAAATACACCACAGAGCTCGAAACTTGCACCAAAATGAAGTAATAATAAGTAATAATAATAATAATAATAATAATAATAATAATAATAATAGAGCCTCAGTTTCCTGCAGATTGAAATTGGCCCAGGAAATTTAACACCACGTTTAGCTTCTGAGGTGATAGTGGATCAGATTACACTGTGTGGGTATTTTTCGTGGCATGTCAGTAAAATAGAAACAAATAATTTGTATTGGCATTTCAGAAGGTGTTTCTTCAGAGGGTGAAGCATTCAGTGAGCATTTGAAGACTGTTACTGTAAATGTGACCATTCTGTGTATTTTTCATCACAGACAGCTGACTTCTATTATAGACAAAATGTTCACCGTTTAATATTTTGGTTAAGAGTTATAGGTGGTAGAGTTTTAGAACATAAATAGATGGTTAGCATGGCAAAAAAAAATTAAAATAGCACTTGAAAGAGTTCATTATCTCTCTATTTCCATAACTTCATTAGTTGCCTAACTTAATGCTCCAGCAGTGTTTGCTGGATGCTTTGTGCACACAAAGGGGCAGTTTTTGCCCTGAAAACCTCAGACTTGGGGCATCAGATGTTGGATTTGATAATGCAGGAAGCAGTAAACAATGACCAATTCTGAACAGTTTTAACCGAAACAGCTGGTTAAAAAGTTCTAGTCTGTTCTTGAACAGAAAATGAAGTTCTCAATTGCACTAATACTTTCCTCGAAACAGCTTTTCCTTTCTGTAGAAAACTGCCTTTTTGTGGTAGACCAGAAAACTTTTTTTTTTCTCCTTATAGGGAAGAGTCTTTGCATAAAACCATTTTCTGACCTTTTCTGAGCTCTAAAATGCAGAGATAGCAAAGACCACTTAGAGTTTTTTTTCTCATCACTCCCAAGGAAACGAAATGCTAAACTATCACCATTATGTGAGGTTTATTGAAAGCTGGAAAAGGTCCTTGCTGTTTTATCCTCTCTCCATACCCCAGAAGAGGAAGAAAATGAAATAAAATATATGTGCCAGGGTATTTTTGCCTCCAGGGCTGCTAGTGAGAGCTTTAGCTGCTTCAGTGCTTTCCTGCCTTCTCTCTGAAGCTGTGCTTGTTGGTCCCACTTGCAGCAGCAACCTAAAACGTTTAAAAACATGTGGGGTGAGAGGAGGGGAAGCGGGAGGAAATTATGTTGGCTTTTTCCAGGAAATTGTGAGTTTTGCCAAACATTGATACAGAAAAAGCTTTTCACAGGAGAAACCAGTTTCCATTTGGAAATGCTGCTGTGATATTTCTGGGTCGACTCCTGTGCCCTCTCTTCCCCGCCTGGGTTCTCTGCATGGACTTCATTTTTCTCCTCTCACCTGACCTTAAAGAGCACAATAATTGATGTTTTCTTAGGGGCTTTAATTTTTTTTATTTTAATTGTCTATTTTTTCATTTTGGCAGTCGTCTGGTCAGAGCCTCTAGTCCAAACAAGCAAAATCCAAGTTAAAACAGATGAATCAACTTTGTTGATGTTTTGTGATATTGGCAGCTGCTGTAGCAAGGGGCTGCCACAGATTTCCCTCCAGTGGCTCTGCTGTGTGCCTGCTCTCCACATCAGCCAGGATGGAGCTGCATCCTGCCTGGGAATGGAGATGGGAAAAATATCTTAGCTACACATGCACCATAAATTTGGGTTTTCATGGTACTTTGAATGGTGAGAGGTATATGTCTGTGGGTTTGGGGTTTTTTCAGTAGCAGTACAAGGTGTCCATCAATTCCCAGAAGTTTGGAGTTGGAGATAACTCCAAGTGAGGTATTTTTTTGTTACATTATCCCTGTGTTTGTCTGGCTTGTGCCAAAGCAATGTAGCTCTGTTACTGGGGTGGAGGAACCCTGTTTTGCAATGTATTTTTAAGACAGAAAGACTTTATTTGAAGGGCAGAAGAAGAACACTTGGAATCCATTTCCTTATTATTAACCTCAAAGTTTCCTCTCTGTGAGCATTTTGATGGCCTGGGGTGGTTTCTTTTTTCTGGCTCTAAAAAGTGGCTTTTCTCAATTTTTAACCAGTTTTTCACTAATTCTAAACTGTGTATGTACAGGCTTCTCATCATGCCTATTTCCCTCCTCACCAAGCAATAGCTTTTCATGTAGCCTTCCAGATCTTCCCCTCCAGTGTAATGGTAGCATGGTTTTGGAGTGCTCAGCACACCAAAATTTTCCCCATCTGTGTTTATTTCAGTGTGTGAGGACATCAGGCAGAGTCTATGCCCCCATTCCAATTTCATGTTGCCCATTCAAATAAATTCTGTCTGAAGAGCTGATCAGTAGGAGGTCAGGCTCTTCCTTAGACAGGAGGAAATCCAAAATTGATTATTAACATGGTGCAGTAGAAAGACAGAGACAGAAAAGGCAGGAAATCGGGCTTGGCTTTTTGGTAGCTCTTTTAATTTGGCTCCATAATTCATAAAATGCCCACGAGTTAAATTGTGTGCTTTGCTTGTAGCATGAATATGGATTTTGGTACACCAAACTCTGGAAATCTGGTTTTGGTTGTGTAGGAGCCATGCACAGAGCACAAAACATTGGGAATGGAGAGATGGGGATGTGTTGCCCGTACAGGAGAATTCACATTGCAATTGTACTTAAAAACTAACCCAGAACAAAGTAATTTCTGTTACAAAGGGTATTTTCAGGCCTTGGTATGGTTTCTTGGCTATAATCTCATTAACTTTTAAAATTAAGTATGGAGGCAGACTTAAGCTCTGACTTTTATGTCTAGATATTTAAAAAATTGAATCAAAATTGGGGGGTTTGGTTCAGGACCCACTTTAAACATGTATGGGAATATTTACACTGGCTAACACAGATACTGAAGTTATTTGGCAAGTTGTTACAAATAGCAATCAAAGATCCCTATAAGTCCATTGAACAGACAGGCAGACACCTCAAGGAAGAGGATTCAAAATGCTGGATATCTAAATGGGGTGCCTAAAGAAAATTATATGAATACCTTGGATTCTCCCCTCTTTTCTTCTCTACCCTGTTCTTCCAACAGACATTTATACTAATCCATTAGTTAAAGAAAAAAAAAAAGGCTTTTTCTTGCTTAGTTGTGCTGATGATTTTGGCCTTAAACAAAGCACAATCTACAGAAATGCAATTATTTAAGTTTTCGTTTTTAATGTGGCTTATCATTGCTAAATTGAAGAACCCAGGATTAAAAAAAAGCACGTAATGTGAATTAAATGGTGGTGGTGGCCAGCGAGTGTTTGTGTTACAGCAATAGTATCACAGGTTCATTTCCTTTGTATATCTTACTTTGGTTTTGCAAACTAGGATGGGGTTTTTCCAGCTTTTTCTGTATACTTTTTCAGGGCCTTTTGTTTCCAGAGATGTAAATTGAAAGAGATGCCATTTCCACGAAAAGAGATGAAATGTTTATTTTAAGAACACACAAGGACTCTGTTACGATATAACTTGTTGAATCCTTGATGCCAGACTGGCTTTCCTTGGAAGATGAATGGGAATTTGAAAAGGACCCTGTCAAAGGAATTGGACTTTGCAGTTACTCCTTTTAGCCAAAGCTCTGCTTCATGCTCCTCTATTTTGTCTTTAAAGCATGAAGGAGCAACATGTAAGAAAACAGAAAGTTTGCAGCCTTAGTGTATGTCTTGGGATAATTTTGGAGTTTATGTACCATTTTCAAACCTTCCCCTGTGCTCCCTCCCCAAAACAAGGGAACAAAACCCTCCATACGAAGGAAGCAAAATGAGCAAAATTGAGATGAGTTTTCGTTAGAGTTTAAGGTATTTTTCCTGCGATGATGTCGTAGTTAATTTCCAGCTGGAGCAGCCTGCAGGGAATTGTGCTGAGCTCTCTGTGGGCTCATGGGTGGGGATGGGATGGGGATGGGATGGCTGGGACTCATGGGGTCGGGCTGCAGGTCCCCAGGCACAGCAGAAATCAGCTCAGTTGTGCTCTCAGCTTGTGTAGAAGAGGAAACTGGTTGTTTAAAAGAGGCTGCCATGATTTTCATTATTTTCATTTCATGCTGTGCCTACGTTCTCTGCCGAAGTTTTCCAGAAGCAGGGAGTGAGGATATCCTCCTGCCACCTTTCCGAGGGCATTTTTAAACCTGCACATCAGCATAAATTGGAAGAGCAATAAAACAAGGGGAAGGAGCAGTGCAAGGTTCAGCTGAGCTACAGCAGCAACTTCCGAGGGTGCTTAACCTTGCATATTTTATTTTCTTTTGGTCTAACTGGTGTATCTGTAGCTGCAGACAGCGTGCTCGTAATAAAATTAAAAGTGGGAATTAAATATGGTAGTACAGGGTGATAGGGCAAAGCTGAGAGTTTCTCATGCAACTTCGCTTCCCTCTGATCTTTCATTCAGCGTTTAGAGATGGCAGATCTGCTGTCCTTTCCCCGGCGTATTTTTTAATACCAGTATGCCTCTTGCACTCTGCTTCCCCGTTTGGATTTCTATACTGCTGAAATGTTCTGTGTACGGGCAAGGGTTCATAAATATATATGTTCCCTGACGGTTTCAGTTCCTGCATGTGTTAATGAATACATATCCCTCGCTGGAGTTTCAGTTCTGCAGCAGACGCGATGGATTTCTCCCTCTTTATCAGTGGCACCATTAGTAGAGATAGAAATGGAAACTTTTTCAACTAAAACCAGCTGGGATATCATTGGTCGAGATACAGTCTAACCCAGGAAAGTGGGGTGTAAGTAGTAATTGGAGCTGTAATGCAGTTGAAATGATGTTTTTCTTGCTGTTTGTTTTTAGGATATTTCATGACCTATTCATTCATTCATTCTCTGGCTCCGTTTTCCCTTTAAAATATAGATTTCTCAAAGCTGATGATAAAAAGGGGTTTAGTGCTGCTGAAATGACAGAAACAATAGAAATGTCAGAAATATAATTTTGTTCTTTTAAAAATATTTAAAAATATATTACAGGTGTGTAAAAGGGGTAATGTGACACTCTAAGGTATTTTCAAATCCGTGACATCTTTTCCTTTTAACATGTTATACATAACATTGCTGTTTAGAAGCATGGAACAAGACTTCATAGGTTTGTGTTTAAAAAAAAACAACAAACCAAACCAAAAAACCCCAACCTTCCCAAGACACTGGATTTGCATTTAAAAAAGAAAGCAGGTTACAAAGACCCTGCCGTTAACTGTGCAGAAATGAGCATTTGATGATGGGTTTCAAAGGAAGCAGATTAAGCGATTCACAAGTGCTGTGGTGTTTGGCACATGTGGGGATTCCAGCAGTAAGTCAGAAAGGCATAGATTAAATACTGTCAGGGACCCAGCTTTGTTGCATCTGTTTTCATGATGAAGATCTAATTTTGAATTATTTTGACAAACTAGAAATGCGGCAAATATTTTTTCCATCAAATTTAGAGTCTCAGGCAGACAAATTGGCTTGCCTTGACTGTCTCCCTTTCAATACTTACTCTTCACAAATAAGTTCCCGAGTCAGATCTGCAAGCTGATTGACTTTGCTTTCAAAAACGTATTTTAAAGACAAAACCTAAACTGTATTAAATATTTACATGTCATTGGTCACTGTAATTACCGCAGTGGTTACATTCTGTCTGGAAGAGGGGAGGGAGGTGGTCATGCAACAGACATCAAGAAGCAGCTGATATTTAGGGGACAATTTCTATCATAGCGTGATCACCGTGGGAATATGACTCTGAAGCAAGGAAATTCTTTTTCCAGTCAGATGCATTTTATTAGAAGATTCAGTCCTCGATCCTGCCTTGCAGTACTCCTTTCTCACTTGGCTGCTTTGATGTTACTGGTTTTCACCACAGGTTAGCACAGATATGGCCCAGATTTTCCCAGTTTCTACCCTCCGTGATTCTTTCCATTCTCTCCTTCATCCCAAGTAATTCTTCCCTGGATACACCCATCCTTTTTGTACTGTGTGTAGGAAGGTGATATTAAAACAATATTATAGCAGCCCCCAGTAAACATGGAGTCTGTGTGTATTGGTTACATGGGGTTAGTGACTGCAGATATGCAGACACATAAAAATAGTTGTTGTACATCTCTGGCCACTTGACCTCACTGCTGATCAGTCTCCCATTGGATTTGTAGTATTTAAAAGTTCTGTAGCAAATTCAGAAAGTTGCATTTTAATTACTCATTATTCTGGAAACAGGAAAATTTCGTACCTTTCTCACTTGATTTTTGAAAGATCTTCTGCAGTTACTCCTCTCTGGTGTGACAAAATCATGTTCATTCCTAGAGCAGTGTTTAGGCTTTGCGTGTATTCTGACAGGACATTATTTGGAAGGGGTATGAAGCACCAAATTTGAGCTTGTGTAGTTTATGGTGTATCAAACAATGCTGATACACAAAAAAAAACCTGTTTTCCTTAAATGAAAGTAAAAAGTTAAATTGTAGCAATGCAAAAAGTGTTTCTGTCTGTTAAAAGTTTGACAGTGACATTTGGCTGTGAACAGCTAGGAGAGATTTGAAATGGTCTGAATCTTTATTTGTTAAAGCTGAAGAATAATCTTTGTTTCTAAACACACACAGCATCTCAGTTGTGCTTCGGCTTTTAATTTCACCCCAGAAAGATGCATTAATCTCACATCAGACCAGGAGAACTGTTACACAGGTGGTTTTTATGTGCACATTTGCAGACATAATTCATGCACACAGTATCTTGGGTTTATGCTGAGGGAACCCCAAAGCATCTGGAAAGTCACACCTGAGGAGGTTCCATGTAGCAACAGTAGAGCTACCCCTATGAAAAGTAACAGGTAGGTGACTCCCAGCCCTTTTCCTAAATTCTGTCCTCTGTGCAGTGACACGAAGAACTTTCTTTTATACACCCTAGTGCTGTGAAAATGGCAATAACAAATGTAACTTTGGGGCAGAGTAAGAAAAGTTGTTAATTTATGCCCTATTTGCAGTTCCTTCCCTCCTGCATAGATACATCAAGCCCTAGGGCAGTTATCTTAAGGGCAAAAAGCAGGTTGGAAATCCTGTTAGGATTCCACACGAGGGTCTCTGAGCACTCCCCAGCACCAAAAAAAATTAAACATTTCAGCCCAACCCTTGGGATTGTGGAGGCAGCGCCGCTCCTTGAGAGAAGCTTGGACTGTGAGCAGCTGTTCCACCTACTCTGAAGTGAAGTAGTAAGAGATTTTTTTTGGCCATAGGAAATGCAGAACCAGGAGACCAGATAATTGGCATTTGAAAGTATTGCCAGGATCATATAAAATGGTGCTTTATTTTCTCGTCATTCAGAAGAGTTATTTATTTAAATTTTTTTTGGTTGTAACAGAATAAATATGCTAGTGTTACAAAAAGCATAATAATATATTGTTTTTATGGGGAAACAAAGCTCCAGAGGAAATGATGGTTTGATTTTGTGCATATTTTCTGTAGTAAACATTTTTGGCATTCCCTTTTTTTTTTGTCTTTTTTTTAATATTTTCTTTTTCCTGCTTGGTTTAATGCAGCGTAACCTCCTCTAAATTTAGTGGGAAGTGTAAATGTATGTAATGCTTTTTCTGTGGTTAGAAAATACATGTAGCATTAAGTTATTAAAGCTTGACTTTAAACTATGTCTTGGGCTAATGATTTTACAGTATAATTGCTTTAGTTAATTTGAAGGCAGGTATACATACAGCTTATTCCATTTTGGCACTATAAAGTTTGCCATTGGTATTATACCTCATTTTTTATATGATTTACATAATTTGTGAAACAGATTTAATACTTTGTGTGTGAGCTAATTAGTTTCTGGTTTAGAGCCTTATTGTATGTTCATTGGGTTCTGAACACCTTTTACAGTAGCACAGAAGGTCATTGTTGGATCTAAATTCTTTGTAGAGCAATCAATCCCCTTTTAATAAAATAAGTTGCATAATTTTTAATGTAATTAAATTGGGTTCTGCGGAATTGTTTTCAGCTGTAAATTTGCTGAATTGGAAGAAATATGTGGTGATGTGTTAATTACTGAGTTGTGCTCTTTCCCTTGTTATGACATAGTTTGAGATTACTAGACTTTACAGGAGTGTAATTTTACATTTTTATATTTACCTCTGAGGAGCTCGTAAGGGATATCCAGCATTTTCTGGTAGAAGAGGGAAAAAAAGAAAAGGAGCATTTCTCTTAGAATTTCAAAAACTTCCTGCCTAACTTTCAGAAGATTCCATGTTAATGTATCCCCTAACATTTATTACCAGTTGCTGGATGACAGCGATACCAGCACTTGCCGAGCACTGGGCTCTTCAGCAGGTGACGATGACCAGGTTGGGTGGGTGAACTCAGTGTCCCTTTTCCAGGGAAATGGAGCCCCTCCGTGCACAATAAGCATCTTAAAGTCACATCACACGCCAGCCCAGAGAAGTTCTTTTCCTCTGGAATGTGATTTTTACATGAGGGCACATGCTGGCTGTTTTCCTCTCCAAGGAATTGTTTTCTTGGCTGCCGCCATCCCGTGTTTAACAGGACTGTGCAGCTTTAACGGCTCCGGGCTTATTAGGAGTCTAAACAGTCTCCTGTATCCTTTGTGTCAAAATGAGTGAAGGCTTTAGAAATCATTCTGGGATTCACTGGGCAGGAAAAGGAGTTGCTCGAAAGAGTCAGACCCTGCGGAAAGCCTGGCTTCCCAAGTTAAAAATGGACAGCAGCAATTCCCTTCTGAAAGTTTTCTGCATCCATCCCCAGTGCTAACTCGGACTTTTAACTTAATCAAATAATTTCTGTAACCAATTATTTCTAACTTGGCTTTTACTTGTCTGTTTCTACCTCATGTTTTCCCTGTGTAGCTCTCACATGCATGCTTGTGCTTTTTAGCTTGGTAAAGTAGTCGCATTTAGTACAGAGATAAATTAAAGTTAATGAGTCAGAACCAGAACACGGCACAGGTATTTACCTTCCCTGTGTTTGTGTGCTGTTAGGAACTGATTCTGGGATTTTTTGTACTCTGTGTATAACCCTGATCTGCTAAACATGTTTTGTGGGGCAAGCAAGTATCACCAATGCCTTCGTGCTCTTGGCCGAGGCGCAGCTGATTTCATTTAACAGCGCACACAAAGTCTCTTATGCAGAACCACCATTGAGGGGTTTTGATTATTTATGAGAACCTCTAACCAAAGCAGTGTTTTTCTGATGTGTTTACATATATACATAGCTATTAAAAAATAAAGAACAGGAAAAACTGACTTTTTATTGTTGTATTTGCAGCCATTCTTGCTCAGCATAGAGCTGTTAGACCTTTGCAGTACAATTACACCAGTGGAAGCCTTTAAGGCATTTATTTCTGAGTGGGAATACTGTTTCTCCTACTTTAAACAATTAGATGAAGTGTAATCTCACTTTCTTCCTGTGGAATGCCACACTTTTATTGCTGTCATTTATCAGTAGTGAGATGCAAATAAGACGTAAGCTTAGGAGCCTGGCTCAAATAAAACCAGATTGTATTGATTCTTGTGTGGTACAGAATGAAATGGAAAATCATCCGATGGCCAATCAGTGCTCATCAAAGCAATTTTTAAAGAATAAAAGCTGAATACGTACAATATAAATTCCTTATCTTGTTTACGTGATGTACATGTGCAGTTTGAAAGTCAGAAACCTGATAAAAATTGCAGCTAATTGCCTGAGATAGTACCAGCTATTTTCATTAGGGGTCTAAAATGTGAGGTGTGGCTTGGGCTAAAAGCAGCTTCAGAGCACACAGAAACTTTGGAAATCATAGAATCATAGTCCTGAGTTGGAAGGGACCCACAAGAAACAGAGTTCAACTCCTGGCCCTGCACAGGACAGCCCCAGCAGTCACACCGTGTGTCTGACAGTTTACTGATGGACACCTAAAGATGGAGGTGGAAAAAAACCAAACAAAACCCCAAAACTTTCGTATCACTGACAGCAAATGAAAGGGACTGAAAAACTGAGGTTTTGTCCATGTAGCAAGTTAATGATTTTCTTTTAAAAAAAAAAGTTTCCCCATCCCCCTACACTGCTCAGGAGACAAGACGGCTGCTGATTTCTTAAAGCCTTAAAGTTAGCTGACCTCCTCGCTGAACCCGACTTTAATGTAAACATTTTCTTGAGATGGTTCGTAGCAGGGCCAGCAAATCTGGAGAATATTAGTGGCGCTGTGTTTGCGGGAAGCAGGAATCCCTTGGTAATTCTCAGGAGCTCTTTTCCAGGCCAAAGCAGCCTGAGACACAGTTGTGTTTTCAGTTTTGCAGGGTTCGTTGGTAATGCCCTGTGTATCTTTCTAAAATGTAATTAGTAAAACACATAATTAGTTTTTGCTTTGAAGTCTAGTTTTTCCTCCTTGCTTTCACTCCGTTAAAACTCTCTATCTCCCCCCACCAAAGGTAAATAATTTGATAGCCCAATATTGGCGTTGATTTAGTCGTCGGCGTTTTGGCATTGGTTTATGAATCTAAATAAAAGAGAGAAATTAGAGGAGGGCTTCCTCCAGATTGCCTCTTTGCAGGAATATTAAGTTCCTTTAAATGATCCAGACTTAAGTGAAACACACGGCTGCTGTCTCTACCCCAGTATTTTGAAGGAAAGTTTTATTTTTCTTTGGGTGCTTGCATTCCTTCTGTACAGGAGGAGTTGGTCACAATTTGTGTCGTCATGTGGAGTATTTTGCAGCTAGAAATACTGCAGCTGATTTTCTACATTTTCCTTACCTGTGTGCCTGTTTTTTTAAAGATACATTGCATTTATCATAAGCTTGATCAGCTGCTGAAATAAGATATAATACTTAGCACTTTTTCCTTTTCAGCTTCAAAGCACTTTTCACACATTAACTGATCTCCCCGGTGTCCCAGTCTGCCCTGTACTCACTGCTGTACTGCATGCCCAGAGTGGGTGCACTGGTGGGTAGCAACCTGATGGACATTAGTCAGCAGTGCTTGTTATCCCCTAGCACGTTTTATATTTCACTAACTGTAAAAATCTTATTTTTACCTGCAGAAAAAAACATGTTTGCCCATAAGAAACCTGTGCCTGATATGGGCAGTCCTTGCTGTCACCACATGTTGTGTGTTAATCTGCTAATTGGGCTCAGTCTGTTATCCCAACAGGTAAAAAACTTGGGAGTAGACAGACTGATGAAAGGAAGCTCTGTGTTGATTTTTTTTGTTGTTTAAAAAAATACATCAAAGTTGCCTTTTCGTTTTGGAAGGGAATTTTACAGTTCTGCTATTAAAGCATCTGAAATCGAGCTTTCACTTTCAGCACAGGGCACAGAAATGCAAAACTCCCTTTAGATCTCTCATTTAAATTATTGAGTAAACTTGCAGAAAGGAAAGGAGAAGTGGGAGAAAGTCAGACTGATGTTTTCTGCTTTTACTTTTTTATTTTAATTTAGAGAAGTATGTAAAAATTCCCATGAGCAGCACAAAACTGGTGCTTTTGCAGAGGTAGAGTAGAACCCTGCCAAAATGTTACCAATATTGGCTGGTTTTCTGAGATGAGCTGCATCAGTTAATTGTTCTTTTACCCTTCTGCCCTCACTCTCTGTAGTCATGGACTGTCTCCCACATTTTCTGGAGCAAGGATTCTCTTCATTTATCTTTTTTGGAGGTTGTAGGGTACATTGAGCACCCTGGACACTGGTTGGAGCATGTGCAATGTCTTGAAATAGAAATAATAGTAAAGGCTTTATATTATTGCATAATAATTTGATTGGCATTTCTCAAAGTTTGTTTTTTCCAGGTTTTGATCACAGATATGTTTAATTGGTGTTAAAATTGGCTGTTGTGTGTGTTGGTTGTTGTGGCTTGTTTAATACCTCCTGTTTGCAGTTGTCCTAGTTTTACCATCTTGAAAGATGGTTTCTATTTAGTTCTCTTAATGTTTGCCACAGTTTGTTTTAAAACCCACAAATTTAGCTGAAGTGTTTGTTTTTTTACTTAAGAATGTTAACTTTAGAAATAAAAGATTTCCTGTTTATCAGCAAAAGTGTTTCTTCTCACTTGCTGGCATGATTTCGAAGACAGATTTTTTATTTCCTTCTCTTACACCACATTTCTTTCTTGTGCTAAACATAATAAACCCTGAGCTATGATAAAGCTTATTTAACCCAAGTATACCTGCCTCACCTCAAATAAATACAAAATAAATTGGGCAAAAGAAAGAGATAATATTTTTGAATCAAGACACAAACATCACTCTCTGTAAGATATTCATTGTACTGCAGTAAATGGGAAAATATATTGAATTTATGCACACATGATTGACTTTTCATACAGTGAACCCAGGTTAAACATGTTGAATATGGACTATGAATAGAGCTAACATTTTCATATGAAGCAATAATGAAAATTAACAGAGCTCCATTTCGAGTGATAGCAAAGAACATTTGATACTCCAAGGCATAAAAAGTGTTTAGTACTTGGGTTTTGTTAAGCTTGACAGAAGCCAGGAAACGGGACGGTACAACTGCAGCATAAAGGCTGCTTCTGTACCCGATGACAGGCTGGAGGATGGAATTGGGGGAAAACAATAACAGCACCACCCAGCCCTCATTCCTTACAGTAAGAGGAGAAGGCATTCATAGCTGCGTGTCGTCAATGGGATCGTCTCTGACAGCATCCGTCCTTGGGACCTGGGTTTTGTTCCCTGGCGCCAGGCTGCAGGCACAGGAGGGGAAAAAAACTCCTCCTCGTGGATTTTACAGGAACGACGCATTTGCTTTTGTATTTTTTACCTTGTTTTGTTCCCTAATAGCCCTGGATGAAATGGAGTGTATTCCAGGTAACAGGAAGGATATCCTGGTGCTTTCCTGCTTTAGGGAGGTGTGGGGCTTGCAGACCAGCTGCAGCTGGAGGCTGAGGCATTATTTGCTGTGGGTTCCTAACCCTGATGGTCTGTCCTTCTCCCTCACCATCAGCATCTTCTAGTGGAGCTGCTCCAACACAGGATAACAAGCCTGCACTTCGAGGACTTTTTTTCCTGCAGAGATTTCAGTCCCTGTTGAGAGTTATTTGTTGAGTCTTTATGTGTGACCGTTTGATAGGCAGAAAAATCAGAAGTCAAAATATGCAGGTCAGGCAAAAACTGCCAGAAACTTTCCTTATGTTCCCTTCCCTCCCAACCCTTTCACCTCTAGCAGTAGCTCAAGTTGCTTTTATCTTGCAGCCTTATAAATGCACTTGTTTCCTTAGTTGTAACCCTATAAATGCTCTTGTTTAACATGGGCTGTGTTTGAAGAGTTGACCTTTTATTTGGTTTTAGTACTTTAAATTAGAAGTTTAAATGTACCTAAAATGATCTTAAAGAAAATTGTGGCCCAGCAATTAAGGTTTGACATCTGAGCCTCTCCAGCTCCTGTGTACACACAAGGAAACTTTCCTGAAGAGTCACACAAGGGAGAAATTCCTCTGGTCAGTGAATACAAGGCCCATAGCCCTGGAGGAAAGCTTGGCTTCCACTCAATTAAAATAGGTTCTTAATTGGTCCTGTGCTAACCCAAAATGGGAGCTTTTTGCTTTCTTTCAGGGAGATTGAGACAAAAATAAGTGAACAAGGACACCTGTGAGCTTCCAGGCTCTGGGTGTTTTCTGACTCTGTCTGCTGAAAGGACATTGTGATGCTCATGGTTTGACCATCCATAATGATGATTTACACTAGCAGCTTAAATCCCAGTGAAACCATAACTAAACCTTTACCTAAATTCCTAGGACTGACCTAGAGTATCTTGGAATTGTGTATTTTAAATACAAATGTTGTATTTAAAACATTAAAAAGCTCTACTCAGCATCCAGGAGAGTTTAGAGTCACTGAAGGGGCAGCTGCTTCTGCACTAGCCTAGAAATGACCTGTTTAGAAGTGACCTGTTTTGCTTTCTTCATCAGCTTCAGCCAGTGTAAGTTGAAGGTCTTGGAACAGTTAGCTTGGCAGTGACTGTTTTCTGTTGTGTAGAACCTGTAAAATGAATTTTAAACAGGTTTCTCTGCACATCTTGCAAGTTTATTATTGTGAATAGAATCTTATTTCAAGTGCTCCTTGAATTTGTGTCAAGCCTTCAGCTGATCCAGCAAACAGGCTTCTTGTATCATTTAATCTCAGTTTGTTCACCTGTGAAATGGGTGTTTTAACAGCTTATGTGATGTAATACTTTAAAAATGTACTTAGTGCACCAGTATATCCTGCAAATTAATAGAATATTATGTAGAGAAAATTTGCTGTTGAGTGGTAGGACAATGTTATATGCTAAATTTTCTGAACATGGTGTAGAAGGGACAGTACAGTTGTGTTCTTAAGTATTGTGTGGGAATAAACCTTTTTAATCCACCATGAAGGATAATGTACCTCATTTTAAAAGTCCCTTGAGGTCCTGCACAGACTGTTGGAGCTGTGCTTTCCTTGCTGTGCCAACTCCTCACCTCAGGAGGAAGAGAAAGAACAGTTTGCAGTTAATGGACTGAGATTTGAGAGATGGGGTCACACTTGCTTTGTGACCTTAGCTAGGTCAGTTCCTCCATAAATCAGTATTATTACAGTAATATTTCCTGTCCTTCAGCTTAGGTATGTCTTCCATATTTGATTTGTAAACTGTTCTGACTGAGGGCTTTTCAGGTTAAGTCTGGACAGCATCTACCACAACGGAGTTCTGTTGTTAGTTGGGATTTCCAAGATGCCTCTTTAATAAAAGCCATCATAAATTCAGTCATACTTCTTTGTTACATCCATCTTCTAAACATTGACACATATGAGGTTGCATTTGTTATACTCTCAAAAATGTTCAGGTGAGGCTGGACATAGAATCCTCACATGTCATTGCATGATGTGTTACCAGCACAATTTATTTTTTCAAGTGCACTGTATCATTAATATTTGACTTATCCTAACTCCGCAAACAGGAAATGAAGTTCTGCACTCGGAGCAGTGATTTGCTGGAGCTTGATTTGGCAAATCTGGGTCTACAAAACTACAGTATGTTAGTTTTGCCTGGTATTTACATCCTAATATCTACTTTAGTCCTTGGTGTAGTTTTGTGGGTACTTCTGCATATATGAGATTTTTGTCTCCTTGAATTTTTACTCTCTTCTAATATTATACTTTACATTATACTTTGCAGTCCAGAGGAGCATTTTAGAAGAACAGAAAACATTTGATCAGTATGTGTCACGTGAAGGAACCGTGATTGTTTTTTCTGATCTGGCAGGACATACAGAACCAGCAGATCAGTGGCTGAGCCCATCCAATTGTCAAAGCTCCTCCAGTCTTTCAAGAGTTAGCAGACATCCCTGTCACTGTCTTAGGATGGTTTTGCTTTAAACTTGTTGAGTATTTAAAAGAAATATATATAAAGGGAATTAATTTTAGCTGCACACCAGCAGATTGTCTCTTCTGTACGTGACCAGAGTTCTGCCTTGCATCAAAGCTTGCATGGGTGGGGAAGGGGTTTACTACTGTAGCAAAGTCCATGAGTAGGAATTTAAGGTCCAGAAAATGCTGCCCCAGATCATTTCTGCAGAGTCCAGTTGTGTTCACTTGTGCTTGATAAGGAGTAAGGTACAGATCCCAAAGCCCTGACTTTTTGAAGTAGGAAACCTTGTTTGTTTATGGAAGTGGGGCCAGTTAATTTAGGTATATACCTGGTACAGCACAGCTTCAGCCAAGGCCAGGCTGGATGGGGCTCTGAGCAGCCTGGCCCAGTGGAAGGTGTCCCTGCCCATGGCAGGGCTTGGAATGAGATGATCTTTAATGTCCCTTCCAACCCAAACCATCCTAGGATTCTTGGATGATCGTGCCTTTCTGTTTCACATTGCCTTGACAGTCAAGTAAATTCTCACATTATTTTATACTTTATCCAATAACATGAGTGGATTCAGTGACACCATACCTAGTTTTCATCAAAAATCCCCAAAGCACCATTAAGAGAAGGTGCTTAAGTGTTTTTATCTCTGCTTCATTACCAGTGGGGCAGCAAAACTGCAGTTACTTCCACTTTTGTTCTGCTTTCCCATGATTTGAGCAGGAGTGGGCAATGTGGCCTAAACTTTTTTTCCCTAAAGGCTATGACAGGCCAGGCCTGATAAATTTTAGCATGATAGAGAGAGAAAGCTATAACCTGCTGACACTGGGGGATATAATTAAAATGTGTAGGCACCCTGAATTACAGCTGTTGCAAGTGTTCCAGCTATCTTAATAATTGAAGACCTTTTAATAATTTTATATGTTCTTTACTAGCTTGGCCTTGAGCTTAGGCAGGACTTCAGTTTCAAGATAATTTTCTTGTCCTCAAAAGTTAAATTGCTTTCTTTAATATAAAGCATACAATAAGGAGTGCAATTGAAGAGCTGCATGCCTACCGAACCTGCTCTTTCAGCATGAGACTCCACTTGTTCGAAGCAGATCCGGAGGAACAAACACTCTTTTATTATTAGATGATAAATCCCTGATGCCGTATCACTGTTTTGGCTTCCAACCTTATTGAACTTTCAAGAGAAATGCCTCTGTTTATAACATGAACTGCCCAGTAGCATCCAAGTATCTGTCACTGCACTGTGGACTTGAATTTTTATTTTGTGAGCTGTACTGTGCTGTGTTGTTCATCGTGTGTCTGGTGTTATACAGCTGAAGTCTGGCTCATACCCTGATGAAAAGCTGCAGAATGAGATGTGGGGGTTGCTATTTTTGTTATAGAATTCTGATTGCAAGTTAGAGTTTTTAATAATTTTTAATTAAAGGACTTGACAAATTAAGGTTTTTATCTGAGTTAAAAATAAAAAATATTTCTGCTAAAAATTGTTGGGATGCTTAGTCTTAATTTACTGATGTTTGTTGAGCTTTTTTCTAAAGTATCAGAAAATGTACGTAAATGGGGCTTAAAAGAAGCCAGGAAATTCTTTACTGTGAGGGTGATCAGGCATTGGCACAGGCTGCCCAGGGAGGTTGTAGATCTCACCATCCCTGAAAGTGTTCAAGGCCAGGCTGAATGGGGCTTTGAGCAGTCTGATCTAGTGGAAGATGTCCCTGCCCATGGCAGGACGATTGCAACTGGATGAACTTTAAGGGCACTTTAAAGATCCTGTGAAGTGCTGCTGAAAGTATGAGTTCAAAAATATCTGTGCTGAAGGCAAAAATTCCCTGTGCTTTAGAAAATATTATTTATTACCACATAGAAACATCTCAATACAAAGTGACATCTCTAGCACCTGACTTTGAATGGAAAAGCAGTTTGCATTTCTGCATGTGTATTTGCCAAATTATGTTTCTGTGTTTGACTTTGAATTCACCATTCTCAAGTAGCTTCTCCAGCCTCTAAAAGTGGGGAAACTGAGGCAAGGATCTGAACTTATTTTGCAGATGACTTAGTTTAAGGTAGCTGTAGTGGAGCAAAGATAAAAGCTGAAATTCACTGTCTTGTGGATCAGTGTTTCAGGCAAGGTTCCTGAGTTTTTTGCTTCCAAAATTTCCTTTGGGATACTCAGCCTGTTGCCTCAGCAGGAACCTGCTTTTGACATAGTGGTGGGGTACTCTGCCAAGAAACATTTTTAAAATATTGATATCTTAGCCCACAGCATTGTATTTTTAATATTTGGTAAGGTCTCAGCTGCAACAATCAACTAGCAAAAATTTTCTTCTCATGGGAGCTTTCTAGCAAGTTCTAGGACATGGTCAAGATCTGATGTTTTAATGCCAAGATGTGTTGTTAAAAGGCTTTATAAACCATCAGGCTCTAAGTGATGCTTTCTCCTGCAGAGTATCAAATTGATAGTCAAACATAATTTGGTTTTTAAGTTTGTCTGTTGAATGAGTCCCAATTTGTATAGATAATATATTTTGTGTTCAAGTGAGTGCTCTGCTTTTGTACATTCCCTTCCATTAAGAAGATGAGACCTCGGATAACTCAGAGTTTCAGATAATGTGGAATCAAATACATTAGCAAGTCATACTGTAACAAATCAGGACAATGACTATTTTATGTTTGAAGTGGAGATCGTGTTTGGAGTGCCTGTAAATGCCTTGTTGGAAAAATCAATTCTGAGCATCTCCTTTCTCCACATTTTGATTCGTTTTACCTCAAATGTATTTTGACACTGAAGTTTCAGTCTGCCCACATGCAGGGTTTAACTCTCCTGGCTTTTTCTGAGCTTACTCCAGGGTTATACTATGGTGGCTGAAAACAACATGTGAATTTGAAGGTGATTATCTAGTGCTTAATTACTTTATAGAATCATATAGTTGCTAAGGTTGGAAAAAACCTTTAAGATCATCATATCCCTCTGTCATTTGACTGGTAAAACAGCCTAAGAAAAGCATGCACAGGAGGCAACTGAAGAAGAAACTAAGCAACAAATCACACTCCTTGCTTTCTCAAGTCATCTCACTGGACCTCAGACTTCCTATTTTGGGAGACTTGCACCGTGTAGAGTAGTGCTGGTAGGATTGGCAGAGCTTGTTTTATTTGGAGCAGGCAAATGAATAATTAAGGCTTCTTGGTACACTCACAGAGCTCAAGGCCCTTGGGGAAAATATCAATAATCCCCATTTGATAGAGGGTGGGAGTCAGGCACGGAGCTGTGTCTTGTCAAGCACTGCCAAGCTGGTCACTGGCAGAGCAGGGCCTTCAAATCTGCTTGAAATAGGAAAGCTGATGAGACAGAGAGATGTGGGAGGACTCCTCCAACCCGCTGAGTCAAGGAGAGGGTTTATAGAGAGATGCAACACGTTCCTTAGTTTGATTTATTTTTTTTTGCTAAGGAGAGAGTCTGCAGTACTCAACATAAGATAGTCTTTGCCCTGGGTGCACCCAGCTTTTGCATTTTCTGAAGGGATATATTGGTAGTATTGTGAAAATGTGACTGTGACCTATTTAGACGGGTTAGAGTGGGGTACAAATCTCTGCACTAGGAAGAAGTATCATTTTCCAGCTGGGCAGAAAATCACATTTATTCTGTAATAGAACACAAGAGCTCATTGAACACCGGAGTGGAGTGGCTGAGCCGTCAGCGCTCCACTGGGGGAATGAAGTCTCCACTTAAATATTCCATCAGATAGCAGAAATCCTGGGAGCCCGAAGAACAGAATTACTGCCTTCGGTAGATGACCAAAAAGTTCTTCTTTCTCTCAGGAGAGGCTGTTCAGCTGCAGTAGAGGATTGTTTTTAGAGGAGCTGCAAAACACTTTGTGTATGTGTTCTCCTTGCTAGTTGTCAAGGGCTGAAAATAAAAAGGGAATTATTATACATAGGCATAACCCCAGACTGATGAGGAGGTGCAGAGATCCATGCACATTTAAATGAATCTCTCTTAGAAACAGGAACTTCTGAATCAAGTTCAAAGGCTTCACTTTTTCAGAAAATCAACCATTTCACCTAAAAGCTCAGAAGTTGTAGGGGACTACCCAAAATTATCAGGGGTGGAACAGTCCAATATTTGTGTTGTTAATGTTGCAGCCAGGATCAGACCTTTTGTAAGAGGAGGTAGGATCTCCTCTTAGACAAATTATTCTGGTCAGGAAAAAAGCAGCAGTACATGAGCCTCTGTCCTGGCAAAGAGTTTGTGCATCCAAAACAATGCCTTTTTCCATTCTTCCTTACAAGTCTAAGAGGAAATTGCTTCCCCTTGTAAACCTAGAATTTGCTGCCTTTCTTCAAAAAATACTTAAATACAATGGATTTTTAAAATTTATTTAAAGAAGCTTCACAAATTTGCACTGTAATAAAAATATTAACGTGCAAGACAGAGAGTTTGGGCAGTATCACTTCATTAGGTTTGTGCAGGTGCTCTGAAGTGCTTCCCAGTTATTAAATTTCCCAATGCGAGATGGGCAAATCTTATCTCTGCCTCATGCTGGCATCACAGCAGCAAACTTGTTGAATTCCCCTAAGTTATGGAAATATCTGGTGTAGAACCTAAACTGTGTATTACAAGTTTTGACACAACTCCTTTGCAACCAATGGGGAACACATATTATTTTCTGTCCTTCAGAGCTGCTTTTCTGTAGAGATAACGTTGGCAAGGATAGCTCCAAAGACGGGCGCTCACTCAGCAGAGGAACATTGCTGTATTACTCACAAAGATAAGGAGGTATTAAGAACTTCCTTGGAGTTCTTACCAAAAATCAATTCTATCTTTTATAGTTCTCCAGAGATAATTAATGCCTCTCCCCATCCTAATCCGCACTGAGCGGGGATGGAGGCAAGGAGAAGGATGTGGTCCAAAAACCAAAGGTTAAAATCTCACAGTCCTTTTGTGATTTATTTTGAAATTAAAAATGGCACCTTTTCTGGATGGGCATCAGTCATAAAATGGTGGTCATTCTCAAATCAGCCATAAGTGCATTACAAGGAATTAAACTACTCTTTCTGCCAGGAGAAACCAGCAATATCAGTGGCAGGAGGAACGTCCTTGTCGTAAGGAGAGATGCAGGATCCTGATGCAGATAAACAAGGTGTCTCCCCTAATCCAGGCAGTGAGAGACATGGACTCTTTCCTCTTCTGACCATATTGAAAATATCTGATTAGCCGAATTACACCTTTTCTAAAGTAAAAGGTGAGCTGATGGGTTCAGAATTCGATTTCCAAACATCCTGGATTTTGAATTTTCATCCCTGCCATCAGTATTTTGTGTGACAAGGACCATGCATCAATAGCTTATAATTTCTGAGCCCTGCTTGTTTTTTCCTCTGTAGATGAGACCCATAGTGTAGTGGAAGGTGTCCCTGCCTGTGGCAGAGGGATTTGAACAAGATAATCTTCAAGGTCCCTTCCAACCCAAACCAATCTATGATTCAATGATTTTGGTTGTCTGTGCAAATTCTTTCCCATCTGTGGATGAAGAGCCTGTAAAAATATGTGGCCATGTCCTGACCAAGTTGTCCTGAAGTACCTGCTCTTGGTAATAGAAAATTCCCCAGACAGTGACTTGGCAAAAATCCAACTCCTAAGAATGAATTTAAACTTTTATTCTGAATTGGCTATCTTGTGTCCCTAAATACCTGCTATTCTTGAGCAGTCAGAGAGCTTGTTAATCATATTGCTTATGATAAATGATATTTTTGGCCACTCTGTCATTCAGCATGTCTGGTTTATGTCAAGGGTAATAGTCTCTCGCGCTGTAGCGTATTGAAAATGGAAGTAATATCTTTACAGTTTCTCAGATATCCTGACTAAAATTGTAACTTGTCTTTTCTCCTCCCAGTTCCTTATGCTTTTGACCATCACTGACATTTTTTTTTCTTTTTAATTTGCAGAAGGCACAGATGCAAGTCTAGACAACACACCCTTCTTACTTAGAGGCTTAAGACAGGGTCCTTGTTGATGCTTGTTATGGTTATATTTCTTTCTCCCTGTAAGGCACCTAGGTTTTTTAAACAGCTTTCTGTGCAGATAAGTAAAATTTTAGATTTAAGTAGGCAATCTTAGTAAATCTTAAACTTTTGTAGGAACCCTTTAATACCCAGAATACAAGATATTTATCCTGTGGTAGCAGATTGTGGCAAAAGGAAGCAAGTTGTTACCATGTAAAAATTCCTAATGCTTCATTTTTCTTGTTACTTCATCCCACAGTTCTGGTGGTCATTTTTGTTGAACTTAATGATTTCCTGGGTGTACATAGAGCACACCAACCTTTTGGGTATATTTCTCTAGCCCAGAAGTGGTGGAGGAGGGGAGGGGCTCCAAAATACAACAAGAATCGGATGTCTGCCAAAGTCTTATTTAGAGCTTGAAACAAATTCAGATCTGTTTCTGGGTTTGAAATTCCTTATTAAAGGCTCTTCAGCTCCCTGCAGAAGAAGTGGTGGCAGGTCTTCTTTTTGTACTTTTCAGTGATATTTCATACTTGAGAGAGATTTCTAGGCATTATCTGAAGCTCTGCTGGTTTTTTTGCCACTGGGAGCGGTGACAGTTCATGGTGAGGGAGAGAGGAAAGGGTTTGCCATTTCCTGCTTTATTAGGGAATAATATGGTGTAAAAATAATCCTTGTATCATAGAATATTCTGAGTTGGAAGGGACCCATAATGAACATCGAAGTCCAACTCCTGAAGAGAGGAAAAGAAAAAATTTAGAAGGTGAATTGAGGAGTGATCTCTGCGAGTCAGACATGCCATGTAACCAAAATAAATACATCTCCTACCCCAGCTGGAAAAAGAATTCTCTGCCATACTGCAAAGTCAGAGATCTGAATAAGTCTTCTACTTCTTAATAATTACCAAGCTATGTCACATCTGAGCAGCTTTTTATCTAGGAGTATGCTCAGGCATTTTCTTTATTTTTCTGGATATGCACAAGAAATGAAGCCCCAGTAGCTACAGTGACAAGTGTGAGATGGAAGAACTCAGAAGTAAAGAGCCTCTGTCTAAAAAAGACCCTGAGGACCAAAATTTGCAGCATTTAGCATCATGTGATGGAAAAAAACAAACCAGCAAACAATTGCTGCCCATTGCCATTTTGAGCGTGTATCCACAACAGACCTGCTTGTCCCACCTTCCTTATCTTGGTCTGGAAATGTTAATTTAGTGTAACTCCCCTTTACCTCCTCTTCCTCTTCTTACTGCTTCTTATAGTTCCATGTTTCATGGGCTTTTTGAGTGTTTTGTCCTTTACCTTTTGCTTCAGTCTGGCCTTTGGCCATCAGTCTCCTTCAGGAAAATATCCCGAGTGATGCAAAAAGCAAATGTGTTCTTCCCCTCTTTTTATCTTCCTGCTAAATGCTAAACAAAGAGAAAGCTCAGGAAAGCTCAGAGTGAGGGAGAGGAAAAAGCAGGGAAATTCTGTAATACAGAAAACCTATGATTTTTTCTGGGTTTTGGAAGGAGCAGTTAATGAATTGTAAAATCACAGAATCCTGGAATGGTTTGGGTTGGAAGGGATCTTAAAGATCGTCTAGTTCCAACCCCCTGCCACAGGCAGGGACGCCTGCAGTGAAGAGGTGGAAAAGAGAAAAATACAACAATGAAAGAAAACAGAAAATCAGAACAAAAAGAAAAAAAAAGAAATGTGAAAGAAAAACTTCAGTGTTTTTCTGTTCCTGATTTATCCAGGCAGCAGTGTGGGTGAAGTCCCTGCTTTACAAATCTAATTCATGTCCCTGTCCCATGAATTTACAGCTTGAATTGGGAAGTGGGAGAAATTAATGGGGAAAACCTCCCTCATTTCAATTTGTTTCTCTGTAACACATCCCAGAGCATATTCCAATTTGGGGAGAGGAGGGAACGACAGATTGTTGTTGCTAATAGGATTTGGGTCAAACTGCTGCTCACTGTTTGGCACCTAACTAAATTAAGAGCAGGGTGTTCTCAAAAATGACATGGCACAGCAGGATGATAATCCCCTCCCCACCCAATTCTGAGTCCCCTTCATCAGCAGAGATGTTTGGCTGAGCGTATTCTGCAACAATTTATCCATTAAAACTCGAGCTTCCCCACCACTGGCTTTAATCCTGGCTTGGAAGGAGCTCCATTGCCACGGCTGAGCGCGCTTCGTTCTGCCTCAATCCCAAGAATACCAACAGTTTGTGCTCACTCCTGAAGATAAATCTCCCCTCCACCCTCCAAAACTCACGAAGACAGAGGTGGTAAAAGCCTGAGTTTGTGGAGCAGGGGGTTAGAAAGAGTGGCAGCAAGCAGCAGAGCAAGTAAAGTTACAGATGAACTGCATCAGTTGCAAATGCTTCTGCAAGGTTTCACGAGTAAGGGAAGTTTTGTATCTGGAGATGAAGAAGTCGTCTTCAGTCTGTGCCTTCTTTGGGGGCTTTGTGGATCATCAGCTGGTGTCCCTGGGAATTGCAGTTCCCTCTCAGCAGGGAGTCACCTGGTAGTGAACCAGCCTGAGGTCCATGGAATGAGAAGGTTACAGGGGAATCCAACAACTCTGAAATGAAGGGGTGTTATATTTTTTCATGTCTGAGTGGAAAGTTAATGTTACGTAAAACTGCCTACTGAAGCCAATTCCTTCACAAAATTTGTTTTCGTTGGATTTTTTTCATTCCTTCCGTGTGTCCAAGAAAAATATTACTTAGCTAAAAGGCATTAATTCAGTTTAAATCAGAGTATCAAGCCTTCTGACTCTAGTACTGATGTGTGCAGAAGTTTCTTGTTTAAATTAAGCCTGCTGGTTACTGGCTTGTTTGTTTCTCCATTATCCCTGCTTTCCCTATATTCCAGATGCTTATCTCATAAACTGCTAGAAAAATAATGGCCATGTACCATTTTTTAAATAATTCAGATGGAAAAGCAATATCCTGCAGAATTTCTGTAATCAAGTACGTACCCAACCCAGCTCGTGCAGAAACTTGATCAAAATAGATCCTTAACTCCTGGTTAAGCCTAATTAGGATACAGAGTTCAATACAGAGCCACTTCTCATTTTCCTTTGCAATCAGCACATCATTTTTGTTTTGTTAGAGGACACAAGTTGCATCCCTAAGATAAACAGCTTGGGCAAGCTCTGCAAAACAATTAGTGCATCTTTCACATGGTCTAAACTTGATTGAATAATTACTCAAATAATGGTCAGTAATGGAATACATAGGGTTATCTCCTGGCTAATCCTCAGGTAATGGAGTTGGTGTATCTCTGATTTTTCTCTTAGCTGTTCCCAGTAAACAGGAGACTGAGACAAAAGTGATTATGGGAAGTGGAGGAAGTCACTGGAGGCCAGCAAGGAAAAGGAGGCCTTATCTTAAGCAATTAATCAAGAAAACTCCTATTGTGGGACAATTATTCAAAGCTAATTCTAAAATAGCTTTAGAGCCTGAGGTCCTGAAGGTTTTTTTAGCGTTTTTTTTTTTTCTGTTTTGTTTTTGTTTTGTTTTTAAGAATTTTGCCAAGGTCATTGGGAGCATAGGGGCAGCATTTGCATCCAAATGAAGGCTGCAGCATAAAGAGGGAGTTGAATCTAAAGTGCAGCATCACACAGTGTGGGCATTGAGGTCCTTGTCAGAGCTGTGAGTTTTTATTTTAAAAAATGGGTTGGAATGTTTCTCAACAGAGGCAATATTCTAAAACTTGCCTAATGCTTCCACAAAAGTCATAGAGAATTATTTGGATTGGAAGGGATCCTGAAACTCATCTTGTGCTCTCCCCTGCCATGGGCTGGGACATCTTCAACTATCTCAGGGTGCTCCAAGACCCATCCAGCCTGGCCTCGAACGCTTCCAGGGATCCAGGGGCAGCCACAGCTTCTCTGGGCACCCTGTGCCAGGGCCACCCCACCCTGACAGTTAACATTTTCTGCCCAATCCACACCTACTCTCTTGTCAGTTTGAAGTCTTTCCCCCTTGTTCTATCACTACATACTCTGGTAAAAGGGTATCCTCTGTTACTCTGTGTCCTTTGCAAGTGACACCACGGCAAGTGTATCACAGTCATTTCACATCCATGCCCAGCTCTACTTTTGCAAATGCAGGACTCTGATATCCCTGAATCTCCCTTTTATTTTTTGCTTTGATGTTTTTCCACTGCTTTTTGCTTAGCTTAATTGTCTTACAAAGTCTTGCAGCGACCTCAGAAGCGCAGGGTTGTTTTGTGGCTGTGGCCTTGTAAAAGCCCACGAGGTCTTTCCAGTTGCCTCCCCAAAAAGCTCTTGTGCAGTGAGAGCATCTAACTGACTCCTGTGCTGTGTTTTCAGCCTCTCAGCTCCCTTGAAAGTGAGATTTATTTGAAGATGTTGCTGTGATCCATGAGGTCCTACGGAAAGAAGCAATAGATTTTAGCAGCTGTCCCTGAAAAATTATAAGGTCACCGGAAAAAAATCAGAGGTTTTAAATTGGATGTGGTTTAAATTTTCCTACGGCCTCCTGAATCGGGCTCCTTGCTGGAGTGGGAAGCTGCCCAGAGAATTATTGCTCAGCACAGTCACCCCCTGCTCTTGGAGCAGTTTTTCCCCAGCAGTGCTGACAGCAGCATTTTGAACCCCTGGTGGTGTTGGGCTGCCCGATCCGGTTTCACGTGGCTGTGCAGTGTCGCCGAGGAAGTGCTGCTGGGTAGGTGATCACGCTGCCCTGATTAGTTTTCTCTCTGCCTATGGGCACCTTTTGCAGGGCAAGGTAACAGGGAGAGCCTGGACACACATGTGCTCCCATACGGAATAAAGCAGAGAGGCTGGAAGACAAAGGGAGTCGCTAATTGGATTTGTAGCTGTAAGAAAAAAAACTCTTAAAGTAAACATTTTCCTCTCTTTACGTCTCCGTGGCTTCTTTCGTGAAGACCGCTTGAAAGTATCTGTTTCGGGGTGAACCCTTCCCAGCAAATTTAATTTTGAGGCTTGTCAAGCTTTATTAAAACCTTATCATCAGTGATTTCCTTCTCTGCTAGATCAAGAAGATTGTATTTGTTATGGGATTCGTATTGTGGCTCAGAATTCATCCCAGCAAAGGAGGAGGGGTTCATAGGTGTACCAGGACACACCAGTGCCAGTTCAGAGCACTGAAGTCCCAGGGTAAGTGTGGTCAGCACGTCTTCCTGAAGGCTTTGGGTGCTGTTTAGACAGAGTTGGAAGCTGTAACTGCACTTGTGTTTCTGAGTTAGCAACTGTGAATATAAACTCATTGCTCTGCATGGCAAAAGCATTCATGATTGCTGCTGGTATCATTAAAGAAATGGGATCCCAACGTCTGAAATATCCCAACCCATTCTCAACAGCTGGAATATTTGGTAAACACTTTGGGGCATGGTGTGTATACATTTATTAAGGGAGAGGGTGAACATGTGCCTTTTTTTTTTCTCTTAAGTAATTCTGTTTACATTAATGATAGTTTTCCAGTCAATTCCAGAGCTTTTTAATTTATTTTTAATTAAATTTCTGTGACTTCTCTTAATTTGTCCCACTATGGATCAATACCACCTAGATCAGGATATCACCTAGCAGGATAGACAGAGCTTTTCCAATTTATTCTAGAACACAGGCCCTGGTTATCTTTTTCTATACCTCTCAATTCATCTCTTGAAAATAAACTTCTCCCTATCTCAGTCTTTCTCTTTTTTAGAAAATATTTTTGAATTGTTGAGAAAATACTGAATTTCCCTTTCTTACCCAATGAAGACAAAAAAGTGGATGGAAGAGTCTCTTAAATACGTGCTCTGTTTGTTTTTCTTACAGTGCCAGAAGTAACCAAAGCACTTTGGAAAACACAGATACAGTTCTTGCCCTGAGCAGCTTATCACTGGCATTCAAACATGCCCTTGCAATTGCAAGTGATGCACAAGAGGAGGGGGAGAGAAAAGGCAATTAATGGCCAAATGAGTTGTTGAACTGAAAAGTTACTTGAAGGTGATTTAAACACTCAGAGCCTTTTTTACGACAGCAGAATTGCATCCTTGTCCTGCATAGCTGGAATGATGGTGGTCTTCAAGCTGAATTGAGCCAAGACTTCCTTCTGGGAATGCATTTTTGCAGAAGCTCTCTCATGTGTATGAGAATATAAGAGATAAAGACCCAAAATAGCCCAGGTCTACTCTTGAGGGAGTAAAGGGAGTCGAAGGCAGACGCAGGTAATTGTAGCTGATCACAGACCTTGTCTGCCAGAGGAATTCTCTTTCCATGTGGATTTTGTGCCCTACCTGGCAGTGTCTGTGTTTATCCTGTGAACTTGGAGATGAGCTCATGATTTAATGGGAGACCACTGTCTTCATGTTGCCATTTCTTCCATGCCAGACGTCTTCCTTGTGCTGATCAGAACTGCCACAATCTCCTCTCCCATCTCCTCTACCTTGGCCACAAAACCAGTAACGAGTTGGGTCACTCTGTGCTGAAGGAGACCTTAGCTATTTTTAGCAGCAATATAAGTACAAATATGCTTGTTAGTACAATCTAAAATAGCCCATTGTGCCATCATGTCTGCCTCTTACTTGCTGTCACTGGCACTCCTGAGGATGACAAATGTGACTCTTCAATTCTAACACCTGGGCCTTAAACCACATTTGTGCTTTCACAGGTGCATCACACAAAAAAACCCAATCCTTTTGGGGTTAAATTTTGAACTTCTGGGGAGAAAGAGTGAGATCTGAAGTAATATAGTGAAAGAAATATGTGATGTCTCTGGGACAGTTAACGCCTTCTTGTTTCTGGAGTTCTTTAGCTCAGGTGCAAAATAAGACATTAAATAATCACAGTATTTTCTTACTGCCAAGTTCAAGTACCCAAATATACAAGTAGGTTGCAAATCCATGAAGGACTAAAATTCTGCAATGCCAGGTAAAAATTATTAATATGAAAGAAATACAGGTACCCCAGTGCAATAAATACCTAGTCTGTTCCTTTGCCAGGAGGTACAAATAGTTGCTTCCTAAAATATTTGTAAAAGCCTAGGGATTTTCAACCTAGGATTTTATTGAAGATAGAACAGTATATTTTCTTATGCAAGACCGTAGTATAGAAAAGGAAAAGCACTGTAAAAATCCTTCCAGATGTTTATATAGGTTCAGTGTTTTTGTTTTTAGTAAGATTTGTGATACTTGAAAAGCTGGTTTGGAAAGCTCAGCCAGTAAGATTAGATACAGAGGTGCAAAGTGAAAAGACTGATGGTCTGCTTTCCTTTTCTCAAGAAAAAGTACATATAAACCCCTCATATTATATCTGAGAATAATTAGATACAGATAATACAATGTGGGTTTTGAGTCTTTAGATGGTAAATTTGATCTTTGCAAGAGGAGTGGTGCTGAATCTCAGTTGTAACAGAAATTCTCATCCAGGAATACTCCTGGGAAGATTATTAAAATACTACAGGTACTGACATCGGCTACAAAGATCTACTTGTGCATATTTCTTTAAAGGGGGGGAAAAAACACCCTAATACACAGTATTACCATAGCCAGGCCCTATTATACTATTGTAATCATAGCTGAAGCAAGAATGGTGATTAACGATGGCAATTTATTGTATCTGACGAGGGGAGAAAATAGGAGATGTTGTCGTTATCATAAATCATCTCGTAAATAACCAAAGAGAAGCACTCAGAAAGCTTGTGTGGTGTCAGCAGCAAGCCCTTTCAGGCACGTTAGCCCAGGATGTAGCCATAGAAACCCCAAAGTCATATTGTTATCTTAGTCTTGCTGCAGTTATGTGATACAACAGTATTAACATATAGATTAGGCCATTTATAATACTAGGTGTCATTTCAGGTTGGCTTGCTTATATAGCATTTTAGTTTTTTTATTGTGCCGAATGTTAGGGAAACGCTGCGTTTTTACAGGTCAGTATAGAGCCATTTATAATGTATCGGCTTCACACCTCTGTCAGTCTTGCTAATGTACTCTGTTATTGATTGGTTGTACTCTATGAATTGTCATTGCCTAATTACCTTGTCTTTGCTAATAATTTTATTTTTTAGAAGTCAAAATGTTCCTTTAAAGGGAAAACCTCTGCGCCTGCTCGCATACTTTGAGACAAGCTCTCGGTTCTGTTAAGGATCATACACCCCAGAGGGAGTAAAAAGTGAAATAAAAAGCATGGAGACAAGGCCAAATTTTGTTGTAGAGGTTTTCTGTCCCTGGCTCTATGTTTTGATCTAACTGCAGTGGTTTTCACATTACACTCTGCAGAGTTCAGAGGAGAGACTCAATCCCAAGTAATTCAGAGCAACAGCAAAGTGGCTGAACCAAGGCTGCCCTGCTGACAGGGAGCTGGCTGGATCTCACACATTCCTCATTCCAACACTTCCTAAAGATGCTTCTGGGGTTGTTTCAACTCTCCAGACCCATTAGCCCAGCTCGGCTGTGTGTTTGTGTATTTGTGCATGAGCTACAAAAAATGTTGAGCTGCTACTTAAAAGTTGGAGCAAAAATAAAATCTCCCTTGTTGTATTTAGACAGAAACATGTTTTTGCTTGCTGTAGCAGCACAAATTCTGGACTAATATTTTGTCAGGTCAGATAGAGATTGTGGGTGTAGCAGATAACAATCTGCGAGCTCTGTTTTTCTGTCTTCAGCAGGGAACTAGCTGTGTCATTTTAAGAATCTTGTGTAATTTGGCTTCATAAAATTCCATATTTTTAAAAAATATTAGAATGAGGGCAGCCACTAGTAACTACTTAGAAGTGTTACTCTCATTGCATCTGGTATCCTAAAGCAGCATTGGAAGCCAAAATCTCACATTATATCCTAAGCCAAGATCTGATGTCCTCACAACTCTCCTCTTTTTTTCCACTCCCTTATGCCTGTGTGATCCTGAGGTGTTTTTTACTTTGCCAGCTGGACATAAAAATACTTTATCTTTGGGGGTTTTTTTATTTTCTTCCACCCTCGGATATGTTTCCATTTGAGCTATCCCATTAGGCCATTTCTGGCCCAATTTAGCAGATAATCTTCCTTATTTTAGCCTTGATTAGTTCCTCATTCTCCTGCACACATGCTTGAACCAGCACAAAAGAAAGGATGGGACAGTTTCCATTTAAATGTAGAACTACATTTAGGTTTAGGAGTTATGGTTTGTTTGTGGCAAACCATCAATACTCTTTTCTCATACTGGTGCTCAATAGTTCATCTCCAATGATTTCATACTGAGATGGAGAGGATGGAGAGGTAACTGAATCAATCTGGAAATTTTGAGTCCAGAACCAGATTATTACTATCATACATATTTCCAGATGGCTGAATGTATTATGTCATTAGGGATGGAGGGGTGTTTTGTTGACCTCTTGTAGCTTCTTGGACAGCTTGATAAGGGCTTCTGGAGTGATTGATAAATGCATACACCAACTCTCAGACCTGCTGAGCACCTCAAAGTTCAGTGCTGGCTAATAGTAAGAACTGAAGGTACCTCCCAGCCATTAGGGGCAGCATTTTCCAGTGTGATTAACAAGCTGAGATGTTTAACTTCAAGCACCTTTCACGTCTTCCTTACAGTGTTTTAGTTATTTCTGCAAAATCACTTTTTTTTAATATATTGGTAGTTTTTGCATTTGATAACATACTGAGAAGGCACTGCAATGAACCTGCTGACAATGTCAGTGGAAAAATCTGAGACACATGGAAGATGAGCTCCTTGGTGGTGCTCTCTTCCCAGCTCTCTTTCCATAGAAAATATCAACTGGAAAATGTCAGGGTTTGGTAATGGGTTGGTTGATCTTTACAAAGTAAAGGAGAAATCTGTTGTTTTATTGTCTGTTTGGCAAGCAGGTCACATCAGTGAGCAGTTGTGTTCATACAGCAGAGAAATTATACGTGCAATTATAAATATAAATAGGTGTAACATATACACAAGTATCTATATAAAGTCCAGTATTCTAAGCCCCACATGTGTCACAGGTATCTCAGTGTGTTCATTTTGCATTAAGGTATCAGGATATTGGCCTGTAGGATATCAGGATTGAATTTTGTCCCTCTTCCATTAATTTCCTTTTGGACTACAAGCACACTTTCTGTTTGTTTTGGGAAAATGCCATTGTTATTACTAGTTAAAGAGATAAAACATATCATGGCACAAGAAAAGGACTTCTATTTTAACAGAAATCAAAAGCTCCTGCTTATTAGGATATGATAGGGATGTAAGCTCTTGACTTAATGACTTCAAATTTCCAAAAACTTATCTTTGGATTCATCTCATGCTTTAACTAGACAATAGGAAAATTATTCTGGAAGTCTGTAGGAAGTTTTTTTCTATTTTTTTTCTCACTAAAATGTTTCATATGTTGGGTGGGAGCGATCCCTTCCTTCCTTACATTTGAGAGGCTGAGCTGACTGTGTATAAAACCATCAGCCTTGATACCCATGTGGTCCTAAGGAGGATATGCTTGGAAACAAAGATGGGTTGAAGATTTCAATGCAGGCACTGCCAGATCAGTTCCTTTCCCAAATCCTCATTTTTCTTAAAAACCCTGCTGCTTCCATCTCCCATTCTCAGGTGCTTGGTACCATGCAGTGCAAAGGAGCAGAGAGGCTGATCTGAACATAACTGTGTGTGAAAGAATTCTGTGATCTACTGACAGATCTTATTTGGTCATTTTGCATTCTCTTAGAAAAGAAAATGTTCAAGATCTGTTTAAAAAGAAAAGGATTATGGAAGAAATTTAATAATTGAAAATAGGCTTGTATGAGTTGCATGGAAACATCTGCTTTTTGAGAATTGTATCCTTAATGGGTTTACTCTGATAGCTGATCCTGTTTATCTGCCATACTGCAGTTAATATCAAATGCCAAATGCCTAAATCTTACATTATTATAATAACAAGAGTTGGCTTCCACAGGAACTGTTACTTCCCAGAGCTTTGTGCAATTAGTACTTTCAATGTAGCATTGGAGGTAAGAGCTGCTGTTACTAAAATCAAATTATTCTTTCTTCAGCAAGTGATGTCCAGCTTTAGGCCAGCATGTCTGACTCTGCTTATCTTGTACGTAAGAAATATTTGTTTATTCTTAAATCTGTGTGTCTTACCCAGATGATTTTATCCTGTCACCACCCTGTGACAGAGTGAAATGTTAATCCAGTTTTCAGAAGAGAGACTGGAACTTTACTTAAATGCCAGCCAACAGTTAGGGTAAGTTTTTTGGCAGGGTCAGGAGCTGAGCAGAGATTTTGTCTGTCCCAGTCTGTGCCATGTTCTCTAGGACACCCATCTAGCTGTCAATGTTTAATGTTTTCTCACTGAATCTACCATGTAAAAAGTCTGGTGACGACCAAGATGATGACAATTTTAATTTTATAGATATATTTATATATGATAGATTTTCTTGCTTGAAAAATGCCCATACATAGGTGCATTTCTAATCAATCAGATGAGTTTTGCATCTATTTTTCCTGCCTTCACTTTTATCTGACCTGTTGTTCTGCATCCTCTGACAAGGCACCCAGGTGAGCATGGTAATGTAGTACATCTGATTGCACTTCTTTTTCTGCAGAAAGACAGAATTTCTGTTCTTTGTACCCCCGTGTCAGTTACAGGGACAAATGGTCCCTCAGTTTTCATAAACCTGGAAATGCATTTCTGAAGTGTTGAGTATTGCTGTCCTGAAACTGAGCTGTGGCTAATTGTGTATATTCAATAACCCTTTGGTCTGGGGTCCCTGCTGTGCTACATAGACATGATCTACCAAGGAATAGAGTTTGAGCTTCTCTAGTGGTTTTTGCCTTAAAAAAGGTACAGGAGTTTCAGTTTCTTACCTGAACTGTTCAGCTTAAGAAATTTTCCAGCATTTGAAGGTGACAGTTCCCCACGGTTTGCATTTGGGATTCTGATGCCTTCTGTCCAGAAATCCTGAGGTGCTGTGTATTTATCAAGTTCAGCTGTTACAGCACCTCTGCGAGATGGAATTATGATCATTTGTCAGGTGGGAAGGCAGCAGGATGTGGAGTGACCTGCCCCAGATCACCCTGCAGACCTGTGTCAAGAGAGGAGTGGATTCCTTCCTCCCCTAACTTCAAAATCATCTTTTGCCTTCTGACATAGACCCAGGTGATGCTGTTATCCATTGAATCATTTAGGTTGGAAAAGCCCTCTGAGATCACCAAGTCCATTAACCCAACACTTCCAAGTCACCACTAAATCCATGGCCCCAGGTGTCACATCCACATGTTTTTTGAACAGTTCCAGGGACAGTGATTCCACCACTTCCCTGGCACAGCCTAATATTCTCAAGTAAGAAATGCTGCCTTTCTAACCAGATTTCTCATAGGCAGCATGCTGACAGCTCTCAGCTTGTTTTATTTCAGTGATGGACAAATTCAGTGCTGTGATGGCAGAACTCATCCCTCCTGTAACCCAGGCTCTGCACAGGGGGCCCGCTGACATAATAAACAATTGCTCTCTATAGCTTTAGTAATGTGAGCATTAATATTGATCCAGCACTGACTTCTCCAACGACCAAAAAAAATGTATCTGTTATCTTGAGAAACCTCCCAAACAGCTCCAGTCTCCTTTCATTACGGGGGAGAGTTATGAGGGCAGATGGTTGAGGTGATATCCATTTGACCTATAGATGCTAACTCGGGCTGGGTCATTAATAAGGTGGCCAGAGATAGGGAGAAATGGCAGAAAGAGAGTTAAAAAGCAATCTTGTGCACAAAGGATGGCGTGTCCAGAAGTACCAGGTGGCAAATGAGACGGACCGAGGTGAGGAAGTGGCCACGTGGTTGTAAATGCTCATCACCAAGTCAGGCAGCAAATACTTAAAAGCTGATGTTTTTCCATATTTAGTTCCTGCTCTGGTGTGAATCCTTTGGGAGGAAAAAGAGCTGTAGGTCTTGAACTCAAGATAGAAATTTCACTTTCTCTAATTAACTAACCCCCCCACACCGCCAAAAAAAAAAAAAAAAGTGCTTCATTGTTTTCTGCCACAGCTGTGGTGGCTCAGGTTTGAAAGCCACTGCCTGGCAGAAAACCAGTCCTTGCTAAGGATCAGACTGTGGCCTTGTTCCAAGAGAAATTTGGATTTCATTTGACCACGATAGGATTCCAGATTGTCATCTGAGCATGTCTGAAAAGTGGTGAATGTGTGTCAGTAGTTAAGTGCTCATGAACTTCCTTAGTCCCTGGATTGTTCAGGACTGACCCAGGCAATTTTTTCCAGATGTTTTGGGGAATCCAAGTCCATATAAAAGGGATGGTAATGCTTCTGCTTCCTTACTAAGTTGTCTTTGTGGCTTGCAGGAATGTGCATGAAAGCTGGAGCCAAGACACCCCGATTTCTTGTCTCACCTCTACAAACTGCACTTTAACCTTTCTGCCCTTCCCTGGCACCTCCACACAAGATCACAGAAACTTCATGGGCCTGCTGCAAACTTTACTTGGCCTTATTAAAAAAAAAATAAGCATTGCTCTTTTTTTATTGTACAGAACTCCGGTCCCTGTTCTCCAAAGCTCCTCTGAAATTGTTTTTTTGCCTTTGATCCAGCAGCTGCTGGTATTCTGCAATCCTGAGTAGGTAAAACATGAGAAGCACCTTGGGATGGGAAGGAGTTATAAAAATATGAAATATTGCAGTGCCCTTCTGTGAGATACAGTGTAAGAGAGGGACTGTTTAAATGGACACTGGGCAGAAATCTTTAGCAAATGAATGTTCTGATTTTTCTAGTAAGTGTAAATTTTTTACTGTTACGGTAGTTTATTTTCTACTTTATTGACTTTTTATCCCCATATTTCTTGTATTAAAATGGTTAATGTTCCTCTCTCTAAACTCTCTATCATCAAACCCTATCTTTCCTAATATTTTGATTTGGCTACACTTTTCATCTTGTGACTGAGGCAGAAGATTGCTCTAGATCCCGATTTTAAAGTATGATGTTTGTTTTAAATTTTATCTCCTACTTTTAAATGAAAACAAACTCTCAGTGCTGAAGTAGGTGGAATAGAGTTGGGAGGGAATTGCTCAGTAGCAACCAGTGCTGTGTGACATCTGATGAATGCTGATTCTTCATCCCCAAAACCTTCTGAGCAGGAAAAGGCAGCTGATTTCTGCAGCAGCTTAAACAGAGATTGAAATTACTTCCATGATGGGGAAGCAGATCTTTTTCCCCCATAGCAGGTGCAGGCTCAGTCCACAGTGATTTCTCAGTTATACTCTAACTTTGCAGTTTAAAAAATTTAATGTCAGTGCCCAGCCAGGCAAAACCTAACTCTCTAACATTTCTGTTTTTCACGGAAGGCTAAGACTTTATCCTCAGGCAAAGTCTCCTCTCTGGGCTGGCTGCTGTAAATCCTCTGGGCCCTGGCGAAAGCCAGACTTGCTAGCTCATTTTACTTAATTTGTGATGCTGGCAAGATTTGTGCTGCAGCCCAGGGCTCTTGACTCAACTCTCCTAAATCAGAGCATTGACACATTACAGTAGAGAAACACCAGCACAAAAAACCTGAAAATAAACTCCTTGAAAAGAGATATTTCAGAAAGATGTTGTCGTACTGAGTTTTAAATAGTGTTTAATGGAATGTTTTCAAGTTTCTTGGTTCTTTCTTCATCAAAGCCATCTGCTCATTAGGAAGTTGGGTTTTAGCCACTGTCCTCATAAATGTTTTTTACTAAATATTTCATGTGAGAATCTTGGGATATCTGGATAGCTTTCCTCAGAAACCCTGCTAGACAAAATGTCTTGAGTTTTTGCAGGTGGATAAACAGAAATTTGGGGTAAAGTGAAATGAGGTTGTCTGTGTAGGAATGTTAGCCAACAGTGCAATGATGTAATTACTCCAAATACAAATGTGTCAGGTTAATGCCTGTGTAGACATTCTCACTCAGGACTAAGAATCCTTTTTCCTGCTCCGATAATTCCATTTTGAAAGTGAAGAAGTGTATCGAAGAGGATAAAGTGCTTGGCTGTGGCTGTGGAGATCAGAGGTTCTCTTTTTAAATCTACTGTGGATTTGTTGGAAGATCTGAATTGAATTTTCCCCATTCTCTGCACCATAGTGTCACATGTGGGTCTCAAGATGGTGTTGTATGTAGGGAAAAAAAATTGTTATTAAACAAAAAACCAGAGCAATCACACAGGTGGTATCCACACTGGTTTGGAATAGTTGATGTCTGATGTCTATGCTGTGTAGATTTCAGGTTTATCTTGTTTTCAAAAGCTGGTTTTTGGTCTCACAGCCCAGTTGCCCACTTGCTCTGGAGTGTGCTGGATGAATTCCTCCTTCATTTTGGTTTCACTGCTGCAGGAAGCTGGCATATGCACTCCAGGATTGTCCCACGATGCAAACAAAACAACAGTAAGGGAGATGATGGGAAATGCATTTCAAAGGCATGTTCCTAATCTGAACCAACACACACACATGATGCTGGGGCGTTCCCATGAAGTCATAACAGATAATGTCCACCTGCAGCAGCTCTTAAGATGGTATCAGGGACAGAGCCTGGCAGGTTGAATGGGGCTTAGTCCTCTGCTTTAACCTTCAGACTGTGCTGCTTCAGGAAGAATAAACTAGGTTTAGGAAGATATTTTCCCAGTAGTTAATCTGCAGTCAAAATTGTGTGATATATAGGCAAGAAAGACAGTTCTGGTTAATTTTACTTTGACACTTTGCTTAGGCACTGTGTTACAGCAAAAAATGCTTCAACCTCTTTCCCTTCATTTAAAAATAAATGAAGTTATTAGGATGGTTTTGGGTAGAACTGACACTTTGGGCCTGCTCTGCAAGCTCTGCCATTGATGAACTCTATCCTCCTCCTCTCCTTTGCTGATGGGTTCAGTGTTACACTGCAGTGAGGACACCTGCCAGTTCCAGCAGTGACTGATGTGACACAGGAGGTGCCACATGTTCCTCCAAGCAGACCAGTAAGAAGCCCTTAGGTGGCCAGTTGTCTCTTCTGGGCTGAGCTGCACATGAATATTTGCTCTGGTGCTTGTTTGTTTCTGTAAAACACGTTTCAATTACCTTAATGCTTTTCTAAATGTTCTTTGTTGCAGAAGAGGAAGAGGAGCAGGTTCCTACCGATGGAGGTACATCTGCAGAGGCCATGCAGGTCCCACTGGAAGAAGAAGGAGATATGGAAGAGGATGAGGCAATTAATGATGAGAACTACTTGAGCAAGAGACCATTAGAAAGTCCTGATGCTGAGGAGTTCCCACCTGTGAAAAGGCCAAAACTGTCTGTTTCCAAAGGGGACGCCTTGGACGGAACTGTGGAGCCACGTGAACCTCTTAGCTCAATAAATACACAAAAAGTACCACCAATGCTTTCTCCAGTTCACGTTCAGGACAGTACAGACTTAGCCCCCCCTTCGCCAGAACCACCAATGTTGGCTCCCATTGCAAAATCCCAAGTGCCGGCCCCCAAAACTGTAGAGGCAAAGCCGTTCGTACCCAAAACGAAGTCCAAAACAAGTTCTCCAGGACAAAAGACAAAATCACCGAAAACTACACCCTCACCAGTGGTAGCTGGGAGTCCCATTCGTTCACCAAAACCTGGATCCAAAGAAAAGAAGTCACCAGGTCGCGCCAAGAGCCCAAAAAGTCCCAAAAGTCCAAAGGTTCCTGCTCACGTTCCGCAACCACCTGTGAAGCCTGAAACACCGAGTAGACCCCCTCTGGCTGCATTGAGTGAGAAGATAGGAAAGGAAAATATTCAAGTGAAACAGGGACAGACACCACCTGAGCCTGCCCCCAAGCCAAATATGGACATCCAGGTGAAGAAAGTCCCAGTCATGGACAAGACCATCGATGATTCAATCGATGCTGTGATCGCTCGTGCGTGTGCAGAACGAGAACCAGATCCCTTTGAATTTTCCTCTGGGTCTGAATCAGAAGGGGAAATTTTTACCAGTCCTAAAAGACTTTCTATTTCAGAGTCTACAACTCCTAAACCTTCTGTTCCTGCCAATAATGCAAATAAGGCAGGAGCAACTCCAATACCTGCCTCAGGTGGGACTTCGAGTTCTGACATTTCATGGACAATGGATGACTCAATTGATGAGGTCATTCGGAAGGCAAACATGGGGACACCTTCTAACCCACCTACCAACTTCCCTTATTTCTCTTCTCCTTCTGCTTCACCTCCAACTCCGGAGCCTCTTCTCAAAGTCTATGAGGAGAAAACCAAATTAGCTTCATCGACAGACGTGAAAAAGAAATTGAAAAAAGAGCTGAAAACTAAAATGAGGAAGAAAGAAAAGCAAAAAGAAAAAGATAAAGAGAAGAACAAGGAGAAAAATAAGGAGAAGGAAAAGAACAAGGAGAAAGATAAAGACAAGGAAGGAAACAAGGAAGCAAAGTTTCAGTGGAAGGAACTACTCAAAGAGGACGATCCTGATCCATATAAATTCAAACTAAAGGACTTTGAGGATGCTGACACAAAAGTAAAGTTGAAAGATGGCAATACCAAAAAAGAGAGAGAAAAACATAAAGATAAAAAGAAAGAGAAAGAGAAAGGCAAAAAGGACAAGGATAAAAAAGACAAAGAGAAACTCAAAGATAAGGGTAAGGAAGATAAGATAAAGGTGCCATCAGCACCTCTTGTGTTACCTCCCAAAGAAATGTCTATGCCCTTGTTCAGCACACCATCTGCCATGAGGCTTCCCAGCATGTTACCTTCCTTGTCTCCCATGCTACCCGAAAAACTATTTGAGGACAAAGAGAAGCCAAAAGAGAAGAAGAAAGACAAAAAAGAGAAGAAGAAGAAGAAAGAAAGGGAGAAGGACAAAGAGAAGGAAAAGAAGGAGAAGGAAAAGGAGAGGAAAGAAAGAGAAAAGAAAGAGAAAGAAAAGGAGAAACACAAACATGAAAAGGTGAGCTGGTTGGATGAGTCCGCATGGATTCCTGTGTTTGCTGCTGAGCATTGTCTAAGAGCTTTGAGGAGAAGTGTGGTTACAGGTTTGGTGTTTCTCAATAATAACAGCTCCAAGGAAGGTGTCCACCAAGAGCTTCAGAGATTGTCCCACATCTTTGGGAAACAAAACAATGGAATTCTGGTTCTGTGAATTTGAAATGTGAGATTGTCCTGGCTTTTCTCAACCCCCTTTTCACTTGGAAAAGCTGAGGCTCAGATGCAGTGTTGTGATGCAGAGAGTTTGTTCTGTAGGTTTCCACTAGAAGGGCAGCAACCCTATACCTTTCATATAAACTTTAAATTTTGTTTCTAAAAGTCCGCTGTTTCAAATTTTGTAGAAGTCTGGAAATTCCTAGATGGAGAGAAATGAGACACAGACTGCCTTCAAATAAATGTTATCTCACATGCTCAAAAGAGTTGCTGAGTTTTCTCTTAGCAAATCTGCCCCCTTGTTGCTCCAATTAGTTTGAAGTAAGAAAATTATTGTCAAATTATGGTCTAAGTGTTCAAATGTCACCTTTCTTTCAAATCTTATGCTTGAGAGACAGAAGGGGAGAGCTAATTTTCAAGGGGTTTGAGCTCCTTCCATTCCTGTAACTCTTAATGATTTTCATCAGCCAAAGATAATTTCTTCTTTCCAATATCACCTAATCTTGAGAATATATTTAATATTTTAGAAATGAAACCAGCATATTTGCATGTTATCAGATTTGAAATCCCATTAGAAGCAGCTCCCCTAATTCAGGATTTGCTCTAATTTTTTTGTCACTTCACCTTATAATACGCATTAAATTGTTAATATTGAAAAGAAAGAAGAAAAGAAAGAAGATTGTCTTCCTGTGTGATAACCTTGGATACAAGAGTTCCTAAATCTCTATCCTTAGCCTTAGGAAGCACTGTGTGAGTTCCAGTTTTACCAATATGCTCTTTACATCCTGCTTTGAGTGTAATACTCGCTTTGTACAAGCTCAGATTTGGGACATTCCTCACTCTCCTTTTGTTGCCACTCTTATGTTACCTGCTGGACTTGCAACAAAGTGCTGATTTCAAAACTTGATATATTTTTTAAGCTTACAAATGGTTTTTCCATGCAGAATCTGGGTGATGTGGAGAGCTAACGTTTGTCTGCTGTGGATGTGTTGATGATCGACAGGGTGATGCCCAGTTGTCCATGATAATTTCATGTCTGGTTTTAGACTGCAGCAACACTTCCACAGATTTCCCCATTTTGTCTGTCTGCCTCTTGTGCCTGAGCAGCATTGGCAGTATTTCATTGAGAATTTCTACTGAGATTTCTTTTTTAAGTTAAATATGGGTATGTATGTAAAATAGAGGCAATGAGGTGATTGTTTTCCATACCTTCTGTTCTGCATTTCTTCTGCAGTTGTCTCTGTCAAGTTTGCTTTCAGAGTGATAAACAGACACATAAACAAATACAAACTGGTAAAGTTTCAGTATAGCCTTACCATATATATATATATATGTATATATTAGGAAAAGGAGTTCAACACTAATAAAAACTTGGACAAATTAAATTGACAAAGCTGCCCATTACCTTGGCAAAAAGTCCCTGTCAAAAGATAAACTTTAAAGCTAGAATGCATGAAAGAGTCCCCAGATAGAATTAAAATTTAAACTGATTCTTGAGAGATAAGCTTTTTCTAAATCCACCTCTTTGCTGCAAGTCAGGATTTTAAAAATAAATTTCCCCTTTAAATCTCTTGAGCGACTTTCATTTTTTGCAAGGCCGCACTGCTGGTGTCCTGGAAAAATGGAGAGTTAGAGCTTTATCAGTTGGTGCCCTGAGGTATGTGGCAAAGAAGCTAAATCCTTGAAGATTAGCAAAAAAAATGCAGCACATGGCAATAAGGGGCTTATATGACTACTAGTATTAGTTCAGGTGAAAGAAGTATTGCTTATACATAAAACTGGACAAATCCACTGACAATGTATTTTTAGTTAGCTACAAAGGAGTCTTATATTGCTGGACTTTACCTCTTTGGTGATTTGGGAAGCTTAGTAATCCACTGTAAATGCTCTTCTGCTGGCCCCAATTCCCAGTATTACTCCAGAATGCTGCTCTTTCGTTTTAACCCCTAAAAGTACATGTTTCCTTAATTTAGCTTTTAGATCACACAATGACTTATTTAGCCAGCAGTCGTGCTGCAAGAGCAAATGATCAAGTTACAGCTTGGACATTTAATCTGCCACAGCGCGTCCACCTCCGAGGTGTAAGCACAACCTGGGAGATGAGTTTGTGGGCTCGCTGCAGTTTCAGCTCCTGATGGCCAGCAGAAAATATCAGAGTCTCATTTCTAATATTGCTGTACTTAAACAAAAGTCTGACTCAGCTGGAATGTTCCCATTTTTGAGCCTTGTTGTAGTTATTACCTTTGTGCGCATCCCATCCTGTTGGGTGATTGAGGCTTTTTATCAGGGTTTTCCTGGAATTTTGCCCCGGGCTGCTGAAAGGTACAGAGCAGCTAACAGAACACTGCATACATGGCAGAAAACAGAAGCTGAAGGCTTCATGCTGGGAGCGTTTGGTGATGGCACCAAGGAGGAGAAGCTTTGTCTCAGGGCTTGCCTGCAGCTCCGTGCCCTGCAGTGGTGTTGGGTGCTGCCCACGGAGCCAGAAAAGGAGATCTGGGGCACTGCCTTGCAAGCTCCACCAAATGAAAAGCAAACCCTTGGAGCAGTTACACCCCATTTGTACTCCAGAGATTACCAGGAGATGTAGGAGTGACTGAGCAGCTCAGGGAGCAGCTGCTGACCCAGTTTCAGCTAACCTTAATAAGCTGAGATGGAAACTAAAGTAGTTGAGGAACTGCTTCATGAGAAATGGAGCCATCCTTGCATCAGGGCAGGGCTTGCTATAGCTACCCCAAAGTAAGCTGCCCTTGCTCCTGTATCAAAATCCTGTTATCAGTGTAGAGGAAGGCCAAGCTTTGCAGGATGTAACTGTGAATGCTCCTTAGTTTTCTCCCTGGTCTAATGATGTAAACCCTACACACAAACCCACGTTGTAGAAAGATGCTTCCTGTCCTCTTGTATCAAAGGATAAGATTTAGCATTGTGGTGGAGTCCTGTTTTCCTCTCCTGGCAGACTGTGATGTTGGTATCTGAGCATAAAGAAGTGGTTTATGTGCTTTTCTTCTGCCTCCTGAGCCCACACCACCATTGTTTAGAATAGTACCAAGGACCTTTATAAATGCCATGGCCATGTCTTTGTGCTGTGTGCTGGAAGCTGCAGCAGCAGTGCCTGTCCTGAGATGTTTTGTATTCAAAACAGGCATTAAAGAAGGAGGAGAAACCTGCAGGAAAAGAGGCAAGATAGCCTGTGCAAAGCCATAGTCCTGAGCCTCCAGTACCCAGAGTTCAGTTTCAGTCTCTTAAGCAGTGAGTGATGTTACAGGTTGAGATGCTGGGAAAACAGAGAAAAGACTCACCTATGGAAGATGGCAGTGAAATTGTTGCAGGCATTAGAAGCTTCAGAGGAGAAAAGCTCTTGCAACACTCCAGGGGAATGTCGTAAGGAAAAATGATTCTACATAAACAAAGAGTGCAGAGAGGCCTGTGAAATCAGCTAATCCATATCCATGGAGAGCTGTATTGCAAAGCACAGTTCACTGTGTAAGAGCAGAAGCACCACTCAGGCTGCTCTCCTTCTTCCTCTGGCCTAGCCATCTCCTGGAGAGCAGCTCCAATTCTTTTGCCAAAATGCATAGTGCGAGATTTTGTTATTACATTTCCCAAAATAAGTCCCACTTGAGCCCTCCCACTCTGGCCTGCTCTCTCCCACACTACATTCTGAGCTTTGCATTGATTCTTTGCCCTCCCTTTTTCTGTGAAAGCTTTATGAAACTGGAGATTTGATCAGGTTTCTATTTAGTTTTGTGCATATTAATTTTGTCTAAATTCCTGGAGCAGATTCAGCCAAGTGATTGTTTTATTAAATATGGTGACACACATGCTCAAAATGAGATCAGTCTCCATCTCTCTTTTTATATGTATCTCTCTCTGTATATATCGTGTCGTATATGGATATAAGTTGAGTAATGAATGCCTGGAGAATCATTACAGTGTCAGCTGTAGCATCTGTGGTCATTCTGTACAGGTTTTGCAAACCAGTAGCTCAATGGGAGTTGGTAATTTTGGCATATACTGGTTCCATAAGTTCAAGAACATGTTCAAGTGGTCTAAACTCCACCAGATACCAAGATTGGAATCCCAGACCACTTGAAAAATAGTCATTAAAAACCCCAGCCTAATTGCAGTAAAATGCAGTGGCTGTTACGACTGCGTGGATAAGAACTTTCATAAAGTATTCAGTGTTGGTGAATTCAGCTTGGCGTTTATTTGCTTCTTTTGTCTCTCCTTTTGGTTCAAGATAGTCATGGTACATTTATATGATGAACCTGGGAAATAATTGAATTTAAATCTCAGAAAAACGTGCAAACACCAATGGGTGCCTGACAAGTTTGAATACTGAGATCAAAGCATTTCATGTCATTGTTTAGAAACAAACTGGGAAGTTTCATGTCTCTGGAAAAGTACTTAATCAGGAAGATTTTCTAACAAATTGTATCTGGAGGTACAAATGCAGCAAAATTTCAAGTTTATTCTTTTAGCTTAGCATTTGTATTTATGAATTGCTACAGCTGGGACTCCCCACAGACTGAGACCCATCCACACCGTGGGACAAAGTGTGAGAGAACAGTGATTAGTTGTAGTTCTGTCTCATTAAGTTGGTATACTCTGGTTAACTCCATCAGTGCTTTCATGTAATTAATATATTTTGGGAGTCTGCTTGCAGTCTTTGATTGCTGATTGTGTTCCCCTGTACAGATAAAGGTGGAACCAGTTGTTCCAGCTCCATCACCGGTTATTCCTCGGCTGACTTTGAGAGTGGGCGCAGGCCAAGACAAGATGTAAGTACAAATAAATCCATCTGTGAGGTGTGTGCTCACCACAGTCCATCCTCTGGCACTTGGGAGAGCTTTTCTTTTCAGGAGGAAAAGCTTAAAAATTAGTGGCAAATTACATTTATACAGCAAAGTGTATTCTCCGAGTGAGACCCATCACCTTCCATCCATCCTACTGTGTGTCCCATTCCGTGTCTTTCTAGGGCATGGATTACAGGACTCCAGCTAGGCTGGTGTGATGCCTCCAGTGACATTTAGTGAGGTTTCTGTAATGGATGCTTATCCCGAGTGTAACCTACAGCTAAGTTTCACAACACTCCCCAGCTAACAGTTGTTTTGTGCTTTAAAACATAACAGTTGGAATTCCTTTATACACATCTGTTTTATTATAACTGTTGATGATTATTCATGAGTGTACCTAACGCATTTCAAGTGCTGCTTCATTACCTCCCTAATTATTGGGTGCTGTTGTACAAATAATAGTTACTTTGTGCTGGATGAGCATAAATAGGGTGATCCCTATCCTGAGATCATCCAGCATAAACAGGAGGCTGGAGAGGCTGGGAAACCATGCGTCACCAGGCTTCTTAGGCTGGTCCTGTGTTGTATGTGAAGGTTTCTTTTAATCAGGTTTTTCGTGTTGATTTCGTGGCACAAAGCACACTTTCATGTCCAGTGGTAAACATGAGCACCCCCAGATCCTTCATTTCCATTCCTCACACTAAATACTGCTAAGGCAGTTGTTTCTCTTACAGAGCCATTAGGAACTAAACCCCCTAATCACTAATTTTTCTGCTCTAGAAGTTAATTGGGATTTTGATTATTATTTTCTTTTTCTCTGCTGTTCTACTTCTCCCCAGTAGGTAACCATGGCTTTTGCTAGTTTGAAGCTGCTAAGGAACGTCAGTCATTCCTTGGTTTCTAAGGGACACCCACACCCCAGTTATTAACCATTTTGCTTTCTTCCTTTCATAGTATTTGAGTGTGATCTAAAATTTCTGTGCCTCAGGTTGCTATACAAAGTTCCAGCTTTCTCAGAATACTTGTCTGTCCTGCTGAGCATGATTTGAATGTGCATGGCTGGACATGCTGTCCCTTGAAAGCCCACAAATCCATTTTCCTCCTTGAGGAGACATGGATACTTTTAAATTCCATTTTTTCAAGGACTGTAGAGTGTTTATTTGGGGGAAATAACTCGTATTTTCAAGGCAGAACTTCTGAATTAAAGTTCTGGTGCCATATTTTAGCACCAGTTATCTTCCAACCTTATCTCACCACAGCATTTCTCATACCCACAACACATTTTGAGAGGGGGCTTCAGGCTTCATCTGTTTGCTACAAATCATGTGGGTGCATCATTGTCATCCCTGCCAGCCCTTAGTGGGTCTGAGATACTGACATCTTGTTTCATGGGCTTTTGGAAAACTCACTTTATTTCCAGATTCATTTTTACATCTTTAGTGGCACCTTGGCCCCCATCTGAGGGCCTCATCACAGGCAGAAAGAAAAGTTCTTTGATGTGTTATAGTAAGGGAAAGTTAAATTTACATTTCATCTGTGTTGGTAATGAGGTTCTAAATATCTGGCAATTATTATAAAAATGTTGTGTTTCAATTAGCCTGTCTCTGGAGTTAACTGGCATGGGATTGTCTGAGGATACCATGAATCTCCATGGAAAGGTGCAAGGAAAATTTTTAGGGATTCCTAAAATTTTATACGAGTAGAAGATGGAGAAATGGGTTATTTCAATTTCTCTGTTAGAGAGAAGAGCTGTTTGGAGGCTTTTGGAAGTACTCAAGTACCTGTTCAATTGGTAGTTAATTTGTTTGGGGGAACTTCATGTAGAACATCTTTGATAGAAGCACTTCCAGATCTTCATGAGACCACAGGGCTTTCAGGTGTCTGAAGCAAAAGTGTCAGATCGATGGTGATGCCTTGTGAAGGCTGACCTAGGACAGAGGCTGGACAGAGCTAAAGGATAAAGTAGGGATTTATTAAAAGGATTTCCTCAATGGATCCACCTTGGGCAGCACAAGAGCCCAGCCAGGGCTGCACCCAAGATGAACCAAAATGGTCCCAAAATGCAGCCCGGGCATGGGCTCTGTCACTGGGATCAGTTCTGCTCCATTTGCATCTTGGAGTTCATTGCCCAATTCCAGCTTTAGCTTATCCACTCCCATCCTGCTTGTTTTTCTCTCTCCAACCCACGTTGGTTGTGCTCTTGGGCTGAGATTTGGATCATTTGTCCTTGGTCCCCAGCTGGAGCAGGAATTGTTTTGTCTCCCTGCTCTGTGAGGAGAGCTCACCATGCCCTGATATGAAGCTCAGACCCACACACTAAAGCAGCACAGAATGTGAAAATATAAAAGCTAAACCTGAGGCATCAACAGTGCATGGAATGGAGATTCACATCACACCAAAAACTCAGCACAACCCCAGCACAAGCTGACTGAGTAACACAGCAGTAGTGAGAAAAATGCCTTTGCAGTGCAGTGAGCACTTGGGGCTCTTCCATCTGAAGAAGTGAAGGCTGTGGGGAGACCTTAGAGCAGCCTACAGTGCCTAAGGGGCTCCAAAAAAGCTGCAGAGGGGTTTTCTACAAAGGCGTGGAGTGACAGGATAGGGGGAATGGCTTCAAACTGACAGAGGGCAGGGTTAGATGGAATATGAGAAAGAGATTATTCCCTGTGAGGGTGGGGAGGCCCTGGCACAGGTTGCCCAGAGAAGCTGTGGCTGCCCCATCCCTGGAAGTGTCCAAGGCCAGGACTTGGAGCACCCTGGGATAGTGGAAGATGTCCCTGCCCATGGCAAGGCGTTGAAACTGGATGATCTTCCAACCCAAATGATTCTATGATTTTATAATTTTACTTCTTGACTCCTCTGCTTGGGCCAGTGTACAAAGCAGTGGTGGCAGCACCAGGAAAGTCTTTTCTCTTGTGTTTGTGAATAAAAGTACATATTTCTCCCAGATTCAAAGTAATACCTGCATTCAGGCTTGTCTGGAGTGCAAATGTTCTTGCAACATGCATCAGCTCAAAAGAAGTGGCTATTAACAACGTTGGGTTAATAGACATGAAAATGTATTATTGCTGAAGGATGGACAAACCAATATTGGAAAAACTGTCCTACTTAAGAATTTTTCTGCAAGTGTTTTAACTGCACAGTAAAACAAGAAGAAAGTAGATTATTATCAAAGCATTTCCATCTTAGTTGTAAACAATTACAGCAATGCTTGCATGGATGCCACATTAGAAGAAATTTACTGGATTCCATTCTAATGCAATTAGAGCTAATTTTGTTCTTTAAATGAATAAAAGGTCAGCTAGTAAATCTAGTTTATCTCAAGTCCAGGCTTCAATAAATTGTTTTATTTAATTTGTTGTAAAAGATCTTATCCTTAATGGGCCTTGCTCTTATTGGTTTGCTTGGGTTCTAAATTATTTATGACCACCTTTTTAGATATGATTTGAATGATATGTTGGAAGGGTTTTTCACTTTTTTTTTCCCATTCCAGTGTTATCAAGGTAGATTGCTAACTGAGTTAGTATAGGAAGGAACTAGTGATGCTATCTTTTTTCAAAACAAAACAAGCAAAACAAAAAACACAGACTTTTAAATATTAAATGAACTGCAAACAATGAGTAGGATTTAATACTTTTATTCAATTATACCATGGCTTCTTTTTGTCTTGTTATTTTTCCTAAGCACTATCATTTTTCATACACATAAGTTTTTTTAAATCATATCTATTGATAAGGTGTTGACATTCCAGCTACTACTACAGCTGTCATAAACTTCAGCAAAAGTACACTCTGTAATGTTTGCTACTTCCGATCCATTTATTCTGCATTTAAATGCAGCTTTTAAGAAAAAACACATGGCTGCTGACACTGATGCCAGACCACAAAGCACAGTACTACTCACTGGCTGCTGTTTCTGTGCCCTGGAAGCAGGATATATGTTTTTTGTGGAATCAGGTCCCTAAATTTACCTTAAAATTTCAGACTTCTGCTCCAGGCCCATATCATAACTCTGCCATCAGCAGGGAACCTGGAAAGCAGACAGGAAGGAGGAGAAAGACAGGCATTTTAACAATGTTTAACTGGTAAACCTGACCTGCTGCTCTAATGAAATTGCCCTTGTCTTCTATATTTTTAAGTGAGTAGATACATGACTTTCTCCAAAAACAAATCACACACATGCTCAGATATGTATGTGCCTATAAAAATGTATATTAAATAACCTGTGGATTGTAAGATAAAATCCTAAAAGGATTAAGAGATTAAAAAAATTTTGTTACCCAGATACTTAATTGGCCCCACTAAAAGTCTTTGTTACTTGGTAGGATATTATCAGTCCAAGGCCAGCTTGTGTGGAGGCTCATTCAGCTGCATGATGCCCCCATGACAAAAGCCATGAGCAGAACCAGCTGACCTCCTGTGTAGAGGATCTCGAAACCAAGAGTCAAGATAAAGAAATTATCCTGTGATCATAGATGTGACCTCTCTGTGTAATGTCAGTGACCCAGAAGAATATTTTTGGGACTAGGACAGGAGAACCTAGTTTATTACACCAAGTTTCTTGATCATCTAAGAAATTCTATGACCTCCACAAGGAAAAATTTTTTCCCACTATGCAACCTAACCCTGCCCTCTTTCAGTTCTGTTTGCTCAAGAATTTATTTTAAGTGCAACAGAAAATTGCAGTAAGTTAGTTCTTCACTCATACTTCTTGAAATCCCACAAAACTGTACAATCTCACCTGTAGCATGGAGAGTGCCACCAAGTGTATGCTCAGCAAAAAAGAGATGCCTTAATGAGGGATCTTCTATCTACAACAAGCTTAATTTACAAAAGAGTTGAGTTGCAAACTCTGCAGCGATTGAATTTTCCTGGGAAAACTGCACATACACATACACAATCAGACTTTAAAAGGTCGCAGCACCAAGAAAGGAAAGAAGAAGAAAGTTTTAACAAATATATCCACATGCTTCTTATTGACCTGGCTGAAGAAAGAAATTGGGCAAGGACTGTGTTGGTGCTCCCCAAAGCTCACTGGGCACCTGAGTTGCTGCTGTAATATGAATATGTGTTCTTTTGAAACTGTTCAAGCTCCACGTGAGTTGTGGAAAAAAAGCTGGATGTCCAAGACTTTGCTGCTAGTTGGAGTTAAACTAGAATCCTGCCCTATGCAGTTTCCAAGAATGCACCTGATTGTTACAGAATCATCTTTGGTGTATATTCAGTTTTTAATAGAGTTGTTCTCATAGAGATAAATCAGAGGGTGTGAAGAAACTTTTGAACTTTGGGTGCTATTTAGTGGTGCAGTAGTCAGACTTTGATAATTTACATTACTGTCTTCATAGTGTTTGCCCACAAAAGCTGAATAATGGGGTTCATTAAGCTCCCTGTACAGGCATATCCAAATTGTTTGCCTCCAGCCTTGGCTCCCTACGTGTGGCTGGGGAGGGAAGGATTGGCTTTTTATTGACTTGTCAAGCCTTAGGTTTGCATTACCAGCCGAGTAGCTCGTGACCCGTTCCATTTATTGCACTGTTTTGTGGTGGGGAAACAGGTAAAGGAATCCTGCTGGAAGCCCCTCCTTCTGCACGTTTGGATGAATAAGGGCAGTGTTTGGAGCAGTTAAGGCACCGTGACCAAAGCCTGGGACAGACGGAGTGGCAGCAGCGTGGGGCCATTGTGGGACACAGCTGGGGGTGGTGTTGGTTACCCCCTGAGATGTTGCTTATTCAAGGGAAAGCTCCAGAGGAGAATTCATTGAGGAATTAAAGAGGAGGGAGGGAAAAAAAAGTGATACTTCAGGGAGAAAAATGGAGAAGGGCTAAGCACTGTTTGGGAAAATTAAACAATAGAGAGCAAGCAGTAAAAGTCTGTGTTTATTGCTGTGCTAATGGGCATCCCAATTATTTTAGCAGGGAAAGGCCGTGTTAACTGTGCCTTGACAGAACTACTGCTCTGGCTGTCAATCCAACTTGTGCTGTAAAAGAGCATGTAATGGTGAAATCATTTTTGATATGATCAATAGACCACCTAAGTGAGGAGGCAGAGTAATGAAAAATGATCTTGCTCCTCTCCAAGGTGTGCTGAAGGAATTCCAGTGATCTTTACAGCTTTCATCAATCTTTGTGAGTGTATTTACTGACATACCCACATTTCTCTGTTCTGTGGTCTTTTAAATTATAAGAGCTGGAGGACTGATTTTTGATGCCTTTTGAAATGCTGAATGTATTTTAATGAAGATACTGTCTCAGCTATGATTCATATCCCTTTCCCAATTGTTCTTTTTTAGTGTAACATATTGGCCCAAATCCTGCTGTAAAATCCCCATGTGTGGTCCTGTTCCATCCAAAAGGCTCTTTCACTTTGGTGGAGGTTCCCCAGCCTCTCCCTTGCTGCAGAATTGTAGCTTTTACATGAAAAGAAAAAAAAAGCAAAGTGAAGAATACCATATCCCTTTTACCAAACCAAGTAAATGATCATTTTTGTTTCTATTTCTAGAGGTGATTTAGCACAGCTTTTTCTTCCTTAAGCATGAATTAAATTTACAACTTCAGATGTAGTTCTTAGGCTTTTTCTTCCTTTTATTTTATTTAATTACTGAAGCCACCCCAACTAATTATTCATCCTGTTTATGGTAGGCAGTAGTCTGTGGCAAATTATTTTCATTTTGCTGCTGGCCACGTTGGGTGATGACTCCAGAAGTGAATCCATAAAAAAGGCTTGAGTCATTAGAAAACAAAACAACTTACTCTGAGATTCTTTGATTTTGCTGCTTATTGCTCAAGAGTAAAAAAAAAAAAAACCAACAACCTTGTATACTGTATACCACAATTTAAAAAAAAATACTTCAGGCAGGTTTAGACACATGAGAGAATTGCTTGTGTAAATGGCCATGAGCAGCTGCCCTTATGAAGCACAACAGAAACTGATCAAATATGTGTGAAAGATTAGAAAGGCAGATGGGTATTTGTTTCAAAAATAAACTTTCCAGAGAGGATGACTGCAAGAGAAAGGTACTGATTTGTTCTTGTCTTTGACAGAGGTGCTTCTTTTTATTCACTCTTTTACTGAGGTTTGTAAACAAAAGTGAGGAAACTCCATAGACCCAAGGATTTGTGGGATGGCCCCTGGGAGCTGGGTGTGGACAAGAAGACCATAAAGAAATATCCACAAAAGAACAGATGGTCCTACCTGAATTTAGTGAAGTTGTCCTGTTAGCAGTTGATCTTTAGCTGTACAAAGCCTCCAAGTCCAGGACCATTTGTCTTACTTGTTTCTTTCAAAAACAAACTTGGTAACAAGCTGAAAATTACAGCTTTAAATATTTTCTAAACCCATACTCGTACAACTTTCTGGTAGTGAATACGATTCATTTTCTATACCAGTTCTCACCAAAAAGGGAGGATATAGGACTGGTTTATGGGCAAGCTTCTAGATCACACATCCCATAACATTTCCCAAAACAGATGACAATAAAAGGCAGTTTGCTGGGAACACAGAAGAGAAAGTTTGCAGAGAGCTCATTGACATGAACATGTTTTACCAGGTTCTGGTTTTGCTCTTGAGAACTCAGCAGAAGGGGTTGGTGCCAGGTGGTTTTAACATTGAAGATGTTTGTTATTGATGATAAGGGAAAAAATAAGATGAAAGATACCAAGACGCCACGCTACCAGCTCAGTTTTGTTTTGTCAGACTGGCAATGAACCATCCAGAGGTGTAAGTCAGAATGGTGAGAAAATGGGAGGAAGATTTAGGAGTCATCAACTGAAAGGTGCTTGTGGTTGTTGGGAGAAATACTCTGGATGTAACAGATACAGAGGGTGAAGGCCAAGGGCAGAACTCTGTTTCGCTTAAAGTAATGGGAAAATAAACAGTAGAAAACCTGTAATTCAATTTCAGCAGTGCACGTGTCCATAAAGCAGAGGAGTTAGCTGGAAATGTCAGCTGGACTGAATGTCCAGATGTTTGTGGGGCTTTGCCATAATGTTGGAATAGTAGAATCATGGAATAATTTAGGTTGTAAAAGACGTCTTAGATCATCAAGTCCAACCATTAAGCCAGCATTGCAAAGTCCATCACTGAACTGTGTGCACAAGTGCCACATCTGCATGTCTTTTAAATCCCTCCGGGGATGGGTGACTCCACCACTGCCATGGGCAGCCTGCTCCAGTGCTTCACAACCCTTTTCATGAAATTATTTTCCCTAATATCCAATCTGAACCTCCTCAGGCTCAACTAGAGGCCATTTCCTCTTGTCCTTTCACTTGTTGCTTGGCAGAAAAGACCAACCCCCACCTGGCTGCACCTCCTGTTGGGGAGTTCTAGAAAGTGATAAAGCCCCCCCCCGAGCCTTCTTTTCTCCAGACTGACCCCCCCAGCTCCCTCAGCTGCTCCTGGTGCTCCAGACCCTTCCCCAGCTCCGTTGAAATGGAGAATGAGCTGTTGATCTCCATGTGCACCACTGAAGGTCAACACGCTTTACCTGGGAGAGGCAGGCACCCAAAAAAGTGGGTGTTATCTTGGAATAAGTGCTCAAAGTTCATTTTCCTTGATAGAGAAGAATACCACATGGCAGGTGATGTTAAAGTGCTGAAGTCTTTTCACTTGCAAAATTGCTCGGGGCTTCATTGGAGGTTTGGTGCATTCTGGCACTCTACAAACTCACAAGTTGGTCACAGCGTGTGCTTGTGGAGCTTCTGTTTGCCAATATGACTTGTTTGCACAGAATAAAATATTCAGCAGGGCATGAAACAGCCAATAAATTTCCCTTTCTAAAAGTAATATAGGAATTAGCCTACATTACAGAGCTTAAATCACACTGATTCTCCTCCAGGGCTGGAATAAAATTTTCAGAATCACCTCTTATCTTTGAAGAGTATAAACCATATGGAAATTTCCTGATTTCCTTAGGTGTTTTTGGCACTCTTAGCCATAGGTCTTAGAGTGTTTAGGTTTTTTTCTGGTGCAACAACCTCAATTCCAGGTGTGAGATTTTTCAGTAACAAGATAGTAACATCACTTTCTAGCATCAAGGAATTTATATCAATAAGAGAATATCCAAACTAATAGATAATATGATAATTGATAATCCAAGTGAATTGCACCGGTTTCACTTATGTCAGTACAGCTGATTGTGTCATTTTCCTACACACAGAGACCATTTAGCTCCTTCTGCTTGCTTAAAAATGGGTCATGGGTTCAGAAAAGAATTAGGACTTTTCAAATGTTACTTTTTTCCTCTGGCCAGAGAAATAGCTTCTTGGGAAAGAAATAGCCTCTGAGAAACAAAGATTACTGTGATTTTTTTACTAGACTTTTCGAAGTACTGATGCAGCATTTTTGTGGAGCTCATTGCCCATAGCAATCATTCTGCCCTGTGGCCCATATCCTGTTTTTGAAAAGCCATTTCCTTTTGGTGCACGTCTTTCCCCTGTGTTTGGGTGAAGCAGTCAATGGGGCTTTCAGCCGTAAGGATCAGAATGAAATCAAATAAATTACTTCCAAAGATAGGAAACCATTTCACACCTTGGAGCTTCATTTTGCTCCAGATGTAGCATGTTACAGCTCCTGCCACTTAGAGCTGATTAGAAACCAACTGACCTGTTGCAACACTTCAAATCTTGGTAGAATTTGCACTTTGCCTGCAAGTTGACACTTGGTGTTCATCCTGTTTGGGTTTGGAACTATAACTGTGAACAGGATGATTGCCCCAGAGTGATGATTAAAAAGGGTTTTCATTCACTCTACCCTCCTGAGAAACAGAAAAACTTTACTGAAGTTTTCTTTTCTTCCTTCCCCTTGGAGCAGTGTTGGACAGTTTTAAAGCAGTAGATAAGCACTGAATCTTTACTATAAGGGTGGTGAGGCACTGGCACAGGTTGCCCAGGGAGGTGGTGGACTCCCTATCCCTGGAAGTGTTAAAGATCAGGTCGGATGGGGCTCTGAAAAACCTGGTCTAGAGGAAGGTGTCCCTGCCCATGGCAGAGGGGTGGCGGCTGGAAAATCTTTAAGGACCCTTCCAACCCAATCTATTCTTTGATTCCATGAGATTTGACTCCTCAGCTGAGATTCAGATATTACACTGTGTTGTCTTGGCCCAACACAGCCTTGATGTAGTTTAGCAGAAATGGCAATGGAAGATCTCATGTTGTTCTCATATTGGGTTGAAATGCTGTTTGCACTGGAATAGATTGTGAGAAAGAAAAATAAATTAAACATGCCTTTGTTGGGGAGCTTTATGCTCTGCTCTTTCAGCAAAGGGGTTATAAAAAAACGTGGCAAAATAATTGGTAATCATGGTATTTGAGGATTCCTCTGTCCTTCTGTCCTTCCACTTTAAATTTCACATCCCTTAGGTTTTTTTCCCTTTTTATTACATTTAGATATGTTTTCTTGGTTATTACCAGGCACTCTGTGACAAATCAGTGCATGTGTTCAATGATAAATACACTGAGGTTCTGTGAGCAGGACAGCTCCTGGCATTTAAAAAGAAATCCAAAGTGAATTTAGGTTGGACACAACCAAATACACAGTGTTTACATTAATTCTGGGGTTTTTTTCAAAGGGAATGGTAACCTGTAGTCACGATTTATGGAACCTCTTATTACCACATCTATGCCAGAAGTTTTCTCACACCCCTTTATTCTGGAGGAGCTATTTTGATTCAAAAACAATGTTTAATTGACCTTTTATCTTTCAGTGTAGAATCTGTTTGTGGTACATTGCTAGGCAAGCAGCCTGCAGAGAAATGCAGTTCTTTTCTCACAACTCTGGTTGTGGTGGTGGTGGTTGATGTTAATTTGTTTGATTTCTGCAAAAAATACTCATTTGCCCTCAGTTTTAGAGTTCTTGGCTTGGTGTGGAGAAGGAGGTGAAAGTTTGTTTTATATAGTATTGTGCTTGCAGACTAAGTGATGATTTTGGACACATGGAAACACATTTGGGAAAGAAGGTTACAATATGTGTATGGTGATGTCCCAGGGAAGAGTTTAAATCCCAGCAAGACTCAGGTACCAGGTGGATTGAGACTCTGCTGCAGTGAGAGCTGCCTACTTGCAGAGTGCTCTGTGCCTCAATTTTCCTGTCTATAAAACAGAGCTCATAAATCTTGCCATCATTTACATAGTGTTTTGATATCAGGTTTCTCTCCAAGTCTGAAGTAACAGTAATTATTAGTCGTGGGACTGCTATTTCCCTTTGATTTCTCCCCACCTCCGTATTCCGTGTGTGCAGCCCCTTCTTCAGGACAGGCTAAACCACCCTCGCTGAGATTACTCCATCACCTCTAATGGTGTAGCACAAAACCATTCATTTCTCCACTCTGGAGTCTAAAGTCTCTGAACTTCATTAGCCCAAGGGAGTGGTAGGCCCAAGCGTGCTCCGAAATGCCGATCTGCTGTTTTGATAACTGAGCTCTAAAATCAAGATAAACAAGCTGCCCTATATACTGAACATGTCCTAATTGCACACTTCAGGCACGCCAGCCAATCGACGAGCATGTGTCGCTCGCTAATGAATATTTGTAGTTTTGGAAGATTTCACATGTGGTGTTCCTTGCTGCTTCTGCAGTTATTAGCAGAGTGCCTTCGAAGACCCTGTGCAGGAGGAGAGCCTGGCTTTAGACCAAGAAACTCTGTAATTTAATTTCATGTGTTAGTTGGGCATGGTCACTCTTATTCAAATTGTATTAGCTAATACTTCTTTCAGACTGTTTACACTGTGTGCAAAGTTGTGTTTAAAGCCCTATTTGCCAATACATTTCCTAGTCTAGACTTGGGGACGGTTGACTCCCTGAAGAACTCCTAGCAGGATTTTGTTTACTTGCAGGAGGTAGGAGAGGGAGGCAGAGAAAGAAGGGGCAATGATGTTTGAAACCATCCAAATTACTTCTGCTGTGCCAATATTTTTCTGTCAGTCCCTATCCTCACTTTTATTATAGCTAAGAGTTTGTTTATTGAGAGGTGGCTCTGCAGTCATGAGGATAACTTTGCAAACCAGGGGAGTATTGGCACTAGCCAAGGCCTTAGGCATTCAGCATTGGGAGCCAGGGCTGTCTGTGCAATGGAGAAGACAAAGAAGAAGCATCTGAGTTGAGGATGGCCAGTCAGGCAGGAACCCCAGGAGCCACACACTGAGACTTTCACTGAACCAGAAACACATCATGAGCCAAAGAGAAAACTTCCTTGGTGAGAGATAACGGTGGGGTTTGGATGTTCCCCACTAACAGGAGAAGGAGGCTGGTTTTGATGTGTAGGTTGCTCCTAGGATGGCCTGATAGTAGAACATCCTTCCGTCTGCAAGTCACAGACAACATAAATTAAGATTCCTGTACTTTGACTCACAATCTAGCACCTTACTGACACGTATACAGAGCCTGAGCTCTACATTAGGTACCTGAAGCAGTCACTGGGACGTAAGTAGTGTGAATGTCTTCAGTGTTGCTGATGGAAGAATTGCCTATCACCCTTTAGATTCCACTCTTTGATTTTCTTCTCCTGTTTGCTCATGATGCTGCAGCTGGGGGTTAGGCAGGACTACCAAACTCATTGCTCTTGTTTCCTTTTACCAAGTATGTTTTTACTGTAACTTGCCATAGTTCTGATTTTGTAGTGCAAGTGGCATATCTTGTGAGAAGAAACACCATTATCTCAGCCAGGCATTACATACTGTATTATTCCAAGCCTTTCTCAAATGATGGCTTGGAATTTTATTGACTTGAAATTGTCTCCAGTCATAGTGATACTGCCTTTGGAGTATCAGAGTTGCAATAAACTCTATAGTTGAACTTAGAATTTGCATTGACAGTGGAGCCAGACATTCCTGGTTCTCAGGAGTCATTGCAATTTGATTTTTGTCATGGTTTCTCTACTGATGTCTCCGTATTTTACTTTCTTAAGCAATCCTTGTCCCTGGAATGTCTAACCTTTCTTTAAATCACCCTCTTTGTACAGTCCAGTCACAAATCAATCGCACTCCCACAGTTACCATACAAATATAAATAAATTAGTTAAATGATTTACCAAAATGTGGTAAAACAAATCAACCTATCCTGTGTTTTGTTTGAGGTTTTGGTTGTTTTTTGGGGGCTTTTTTGTTCTGGTTTTTTAAAGCATCCTTTTACTTCTCTTGTTGTTTCTATCCTAGAGCCTTGTAGTAAGGGCTTTTTCTGGCTTGTCTGTGAAATTGCATGCACATCAATAACACTGTGTATCAACAGTCATTAATAAATGTTGGATCCTCTCTGCATCCCCTTTTCTGGCCAAGCTTGTTCTATACAGTCTATTTACTAGAGCTACATCCTGTCTACTTCAGCTACTCGAGTAAGTAGCAATATTTTAACTGCTGAGTGTATAGTGTGCGTCATTTATTTGTCCTGACTAGATCCACTGCTGATTTCATAAACATTTGGGGAAAGAAATACCAAACTAGCAAATATTTGCAGAACCCCCTAATGTAGGATCTTAACAGGACGATATGGTCTCTCAGTTTGAAGATTAAAATCAGTGCTGTTCACAGCTGATTAACTTTCCTTTCTAATATTTCCCACAAATTGAGCTAATGCAATAAAACTTAACGAAACAAGGTTTAGCAAAGCCACAGAGAATATTTATACGACAGTGAGGTACAGACTCAGGGCTCAGGGTGTCCTGGCATTCACTTTGTAATGGCTCTGTGCTTTATCCTGTAAATGGATGGGTGCACCAATGACAGCAGTCCTTGTGTGGGGTTGAAACAGCCTCTTGGGTGACTCCAGGGTGACGTGAATTAGCTGCTCTGTATTTTCTTTCTCTCTAAGCAGTGATCAATTGTTGCTTTCTCTCCCATCAGCTTTAACAATTTTCAATGTTGGTCCTACAGAGTCATCAGCAAAGTGGTGTCAGCTCCAGAGGCCAAGCCTTCCACTCCCGCGGCGCGGCCCAAAACTCCTCCGCCTGTGCCGTCACCGGTGCCAGCTCCCGTTCACGTCACCCCTCCTCCGGCTCCAGCTCCTCCTCCTCCACAGGCCACCATCTCACCAGTCCTGATCCCACCACCCTCCCCAGCCGTGTCAGCCGCTGGAGGCTCCAAAGCTCCCGTTCGGAGCGTGGTGACCGAGACCGTCAGTACTTACGTGGTAGGTAACACGTGCCATGCTCTGTCCCAGTGCCAGGCGTGTTTCTCCCTGGAATTGGTGAGCTCCTGGGTGCCTCATCATCTCAAACCGATGGTTCCTGGATTCCTGATGTTGCTCTGTGTTAAACAGCCCTTGTTTCCACACACATTTTTGAGGGGTTAATTACTTAATTGAAATGCTACAACTTAGACTGAATTTTTCATTGGTTTCCAGTTCCAAATTTAAGTTTCTTCTAACAAGTCCAACTATATCCCATATGATATTTTCTGCTAACTGAGCTAGAGCACTTATTTTTGGAGGTGGAGGTTTTTTATAGGTGCTTTCAAAAGTGCTGAATTGAAACCTCAAATGTCAGACTCAACATAGATTTTGCTGTCAGTCAGGTAAAGTACAAAACCCTCATACAACATCAAGAACTTGACTTAGCCCTCATTTGAAATGTGTAGAGTCCACTAATCTCTTTCCTGGTTTCCTCAACATACAGAAATTGCAGATATTTGTGCATCTCAGAGTCTGTAGATTGCTCGTTAGTCTGCACTTCATTTGTGTGTTTGACACGTGCTCTGAGCTTGGCCTCTGTCTGGCAGCATTCTTCATTCTTTTGGAAAAGTCTCTTGAGTAACATGGTGTAGGAGCTGCATTCCCTAAAAGAATGTGGATATATGTCTGGGTAGGACAAGGCTTGCTGTGCTGCTGAGAATTTCTGCTTTAAGTGCTGTGTGAAATGAAGTCCTGAGCATTCCTGATCCTAGAAAAGCAGCACAAGGGTAGCAGTGTTGTTATCCTCCCTGTCCTGGCTGAATTCCAGCTTGATTGGTGACACCTTGCTTAGCTCCAGTTTAAAAATCTCACCATTTAAAACACCTAAAGCTTACTTTTATTACAGTGTTTGCCGTGCAACATGTGCATGATTTTTTTTCATTTTTATGATTCTTGTTTTAGTATTGATTTCTAATATAAATCCACCCTGCATTTCTAATGGGAAGGTGCTTCCCTGCTGGACTTAAACTGCTATATCATGTTACTGGTCTCTATTTAAACAGCTGCTACATTTCACTCCTGGGTTAGTTACAGCACTGGACAACATCACACAGGCTCTCCATATCCTTAGGGTGCAGGACACAGCCTCACCTTTGGTATCACAGGTGTAAACCCACAGTCATTCTTACTATTACAGTCACTGTATTAGTATTACTGTTATTGTTATTATTACAGTAGTGCCCAAAAGTTCCAAAATTTACTTTAAGGGAGAAACATTTCCTGAATACTCTATTACATCCCATTTTCTTCTGTAATTATGAAAAGAAATAATTTAGAGATTAGGTTTTTAGGTTTAAAAACCTAGCAGTTTACCTAGATACTTCCAGTGGTAACACACTTAGCACCTTTATGGAGAATTCAGAAGATGTGGAGACTCCAGGTTATTCTTGCTTTCCACAGGACCGTAGATTATCACAGAATAGTTTGGGTTGGAAGGAACCTTAAAGACCATCTTGATTTAGCCCCTCTGCCACAGGCAGGGACACCTTCCACTCGACCAGGTTATTCAGCCCCATCCAACCTGGCCTTGAACAGTTGCAGGGATAGGAAGTCCACCACCTCTCTGGATAACTTGTACAGTGCCACACCACCCTTATTGTAAATAATTTTTTCCCTAATACGCAATCTAAACCTACTTCCCTTCATCTTAAGACCATTCCCTCTTGTCCTATTACTCCAGGCCCTTGTGAAAAGTGATGTTTTATAACATTATAGTTGAAACCAAGGCTTTACTGCATTAGGACCCAACTACGTGCACATGCAGAGACACCTGATGTGACAGATGTATAAGTCAAAATGCTCAGAGAGTTTGAGGAAGAAGAAAATTATTAATAGCTATTAGCCTCTTGTATGAAGGAAATCCAGGAGACAGAATCATTTTCCTCAGATCACATGGGAAAGCTGTTCTAGAGATAAGAGTGGAGCCAGTGTGACAGAGGTGCCCAACTCCCTTCTGCAGGGGAGGAGAGTGATTTTATAGTTCAGAAAAGAAAGGATACACATCTCCCTGTTGCATAGCATCTCAGTCCATGTGCTCTGCTGATTAGCTCTCAGTGGTTTGTACTAACACAGCAGTCAGCAGTCCTGCTCTGTGCCTCCTTGCATGACCCTTGGCTCATTAAGGAATGAGAAGTTATGCAATATTTTTAATATCTGTATTCAGTAGCCCAAGTTCTTGTTTAACAAACGGGCGGAGGTTTCTGTGATCATAGACCACTCTGCCCCTCTCCAGCCCCTGGGAGCCTGAGGCAGGCATTCTGCAGGGGAAAAAAATACCTGAAAAACTTAAGTTTGGAAAAGTTAGGGTGTCTGTTTTATGATGGGGCAACATCTGGCAGTGCTGCCTACGCCTGGCAGGGCCAGTGCCTCAAAACAGGCAGCACCAGAAATGAGGTGTCTATGCTGGGGGATGATGGGGGTGCAGCCAGGTGTTCAGGCAGGTTTTGTAGCCCTCAGCCCAACATCCCACAGCATCCCTTCTCTGCAACACCATGGCACAGCATCCCCTCTCTCCCCAGCAGGGATATACCATCAAAATGCCTCTGGACCTCTTTGAGCCCAGACACTTTACCTGGGGAGCAGATGTTTCTCCAGCAACTTAAAATGACTTTGCAGATGTGAGATTAGATGGTAGATAGGAATGATTATTGCAATCCATCAGCTTGGAAACTGAGTTAATTTTATGATGGTGCCTACTCCGTATCTCTGTTGGGAAGGGGATTGTTCCCTGGTTAGTATTCCTGGGACTTGTATTTTTGAGTTTTAAACCACAAAAGCATTAAGGGCTTTAAGAAGAATCAGGGAAGAGTGATATGTTGGTTACAGCTCTGGTACATTCCTATTGATTTTTCAGGAAGTGGTGTAAGATGTACAGACCACCATGTACTGGCTTTTTTTTTTTTAATAAGAACATTTGGGGCTTTTCATCTGCTACTTTTTAATATTGCATTTGTAAGCTGTACAGATAGGAAAAAGTTATTGCCTGAGATATGTGTAAATGCACAAAAGCAGAGAACAGAACAGTTTCTGTTTTTGAGATTCAGCGATAATGTGCAAATCTTCATAAAGGAGTGATGGAGTCAGGGTAATGCCCCAGACATTTTGTACTTTGTATTGTTAATTGCACTCCTTTAGGTGGATTCTGTGACATTTTGCGTGTATGTTTTTAGCAAAGAGCTGTTCAAGAACCACTGGAAATCTAAAAATACAAACAATGGGTCAAGCAGGATATAAACATTAAAAAAATGCATATGATGAACCCGGTGAGCAGCTGCCCAGTACTGTAAATGATCTGCCTTTCTTGTTTCATTTACCCTTTAGTAAATTGTACTGCGACATAAATGTCATAAGGGGAATGGAAAGTTACTCAGTAACAACTTTTTTTATATCCTGATCTTATCAGCTCGTTGGAGTTGAAGACTTTGGCTAATAAGTAATGCAGCAATATATACACACGGCGCTGTATATTTTACATGCACATAAGAACTGTTATCTTACGCAGGAGGCTGCCGCGGCTCCTGCTTGCCATTAACAGGGTCGAATTTTAAAAGTATAGACAGAGAGGGAATTGTGTCCTTAAGCCCTGGCTCTGTGTGTGAATGCCTGTGCTTAGGTCGGGTGGTGTAACTGGCTTTACTGGTTTACAGGACAATGCAGGAAAATACATGATTTTGTCGTCATGAGCAGTGTGGGAAAATCAATTAAGACGTAACACCGAGCTCTCATGATCAGAGAATTCACACATAACAACAGGGGCTGCTGAATGGCTTGGCCAGATAAGCAAGAAACCTTTTTTTGTTGTTGTTGGGTTTTTTTATGTCAATTTTCCTGCCTGCTTAGCCCTGAAAACCAGCTAACTTCGCTTTTCTTTGCACCAGATCCGAGACGAGTGGGGTAACCAGATCTGGATCTGTCCTGGCTGTAACAAGCCAGATGATGGCAGTCCAATGATAGGTTGTGATGACTGCGATGATTGGTATCACTGGTAAGTTCCTCTCATCCATCCTGCTCTGCCAGTGCCTGGCAGATTGGGGCTGTATTATTAAAAAACCTTTTTTTTCTAATAGTTCATGACGTTGGGAATATTTAAATAGCTTTACTGTGTCCAATTTAATAATCTGGAAGATATTTTTATCTCTGTTGCTCTGAAATTTGAAAAGGCAGATTTTAAGCTGCAAAGGAGAGTTACTTTTTAATTAATGGGCATTGGTGATAACGGTTGTTTTTGAAACTGCTGGGAAATATTGCTGATTCCGGTAATTTTGTGAGAACTACAGGATTATGAGCATAGTGTATACAGATAGACAGTTCAAATTATGAAGCATTGTATGAACAGTAATATAAATGTCAGCTCTTATAAAAAGGTTAAGGGAAATTAATCACTTTTTAGGCAATTTTTTTTTTAAAGCTTCATAAAATCATAAGCGTTTTTGCAGATATGTTAAAGAAGCATTTGAAATTATTTTAAATCTAGTCTATTACACCTGAAAGTGCACTCATATTTTCTACTAAAACAACATTTTTTATCTGAGTAGCCTTTTGATATTTCTCTTTTGTTTCAAAGCAAGAGTTCTTAGGTTTTGATCATGGTTTTTTAGGTTTTGATCATTATGTTTGCTAAGATAATGATAATTGCGATAATTATTCAAAGGCCAGATCCTGTCTCCCACTGGAAAGTTGCATTTTTTGGAGTAAGAAACAAAAGTAACGTTACTCCACTGAGATGATGTGATATTTTCCTGTCCTTCACAGGCCTTGCGTTGGGCTTACGGCTGCACCGCCAGAAGAGATGCAGTGGTTCTGCTCCAAGTGTGCCAACAAAAGGAAGGATAAAAAACACAAGAAAAGGAAGCACCGGGCACACTGAAGGCTTGGCAGGGGACTGAAGTCGAGCGGTCACCGCGCACCTCCTGCCCCGACTCGGCTGCAGGAGGGATCCGCCCTGCCCGCGTGCCCCGCGGCTGCCTGGGTCGTGTCTCTGCAGTGAACAGGGGCCAGGAGATGCCCCTGCTCAGGGGCTCTTGGGTTTCACAGACCGTCCGAGCCCAGGGCGTTGGATTTTGGTACATTCTGCTGCTGTTTCTTTCCCCTGGCAAGGGGGATTCGCACAGAGCGCTGTGAAGGCTTCGGTGGTTCCTGGGAGCGCTCCCGCTCCTGTGGCTCGGCAGCAGCACGGATGAATGTTGTAAATACAGATATCTGTCCTATTCTTTCTCGATTTGTTATTAATCTCTCTTGAACCTTTGCAGTAAGGTGCTGAGAGGAGGGGAAAATGTAAATTGCAGTAAGTTGTAAACCGAGACAACCTTCTGGAATGATTTCTGTAGTCTGGATACAGTTCAGCCTCGACTCTTGCTGAGCCAGATAATCATAATGTGGAAATAAAAAGTGGCTGGTAAATATTTTTGTGATGAGAATATATGAAGCTTTTTTCCTTGATTTTTAGTACTAACATAAAATAAACATGTTCAAGCTTTTGTGATATATCTTCTATTTTTTAAAAGAAAAGTTTCTATTGTGTCAATTTTTTTCTTCCGTGTGAATTTCTTTTGGTGGACCTGTAATATATTTTATACTTTGATTTTTGGTTTGTTTTTTTTTTTAAGTCTTTGTCAGCGTACCTTTTCATTGCTTGTACATTTCATCAGTGTGTAAAAACACTTCCCATTAAAAGATTTTCACACGTGTAAATAGCTGATATTTATAAAGTAATTTTTTTTCTAATTATTTTTTAGGGCTTGAGGATTTTTGTTGTCGTTTGCCCGAGAATACAAACCTAGCAGCTACTAAAAGCCCGTGTGACAAACGCCTGTCCTCATGGCTGTGAGGGATTGGTGAGCTCTGCCCCAGCTGTGCGTGCACGAGGAGGTGGCCAGCACCATAATTAGGCCTTGATTCAGATACTTAAACATGTGGTAACTTCTTAAGAAGTGAGTAATCCTATTGCCTTCAAGGAGCCTGTTCCCACACTTGGTTATACATGTGCTTAAATGCCTTCTGAATTGGGAGCTTAGGCCAGGGGGGCTCTGCACTTCTGCTGGCAGCTACAGCATGTTAAGCTGTGGCTGGAATGGACTTTTTTTTTTTCCTTTTTTCCCCTTTTTTTTTTCCTAAACATGTGGCTAGTGAGTTTGCCAAAAGCATCGTATTTAGGTAGAGGAGATGCAGGTGTGTTCCTCTGCTTTGTGTATCCCCTTGGAAAGACCAGTAAACTGAATCCCAGTCACATTCTCCATTGAAAATATAAGGGGAAGGTGCAGAGAAGCTGAAATAAAAGTCAGTGTTAGATATTGTAGTGCAATGGGTCTCAGACCTAAATAAGAATAAATCTTGAAAACATTTTATGCCTTTCGTTTTCTAATCAATTTTAGATTGCATTGGTTAATTTGGGGATATTTGTATTTTAAACCAATGCAGTGAGAACATCTGATGTTGGAGAAATATAGCCCTTTAGCCTGTTGTGCAGATATTAAGAGTTATTTTTTAAATGCATCCAAATTGATATTAATGAGAGTGGATTAGTCATGTTTTTAAAAGTACCAGTCTAGTTAGGGAAATGAGGCTTTGCTGATAGAACTGTTAAATTGCAAATCAGTGGAGATATGGATGAAATTGGTTTATTAAAAGTGTACTGTTACCTGCTTTGTTCAATGCCATCTCGTTTATATTCCGTCCTTGTTAATTACCAGTCAAGAAAGTTCTTGGGTTTGATTTTTTATTTTATTTTATTTTGAATTGTTGGATGTTGCAATGCTGATTTTTGGTTTTTTCCACATGTAATGTGCAGACATATGAAATACGCCGTCTTTGGTCATTTCTGGTTGCAATAATAAAGAAATTAGCTTTTGGTAAGTTGTTTATGCATTTCCTCCTCCTCTCCATGAATTAGAACTTCTCACATTTAATCAGCTGAATTGCTCAGGATGCCATGGGAGGGTGGAACTTGCCCCGTTCAGTGGCTGTTCAGCTCTTTCTCTGCATGCTTGGCCTTGCTGCTGCTGGGTTGGTTTCTTAACCTGGCTTTTATGATTTTATAAATGACCCCTGTGGCAATAAAACCAAAGCATCATTTTCAGGAGGCTTGTGTGGCTGAGGGGATTAGTAACGGGAGAAGGGGCCCTTCACCTCCGGGTCATCAGTTTGAAGCCACGCTTGGTGCTGAGCCTGCCTCCCTTTCACTTATGCTGCTATGGATCAGGAATCAGTGGCATAAATGAATAATCATTCCAGAAATGGTTATCCCTGGGCAGCCATGTGGCTTGGGCCTTCTTAACAGCCCCTGGCCCCACCCAGCACTGAGCAAGCCCAGCTCCTTCTCCAGACCTTTGTATTTGCTGCTGGTAACTTCACAGGTTGGGTGTCTTCTCCATAAACTTTGTGTGTGGAAAGTGAGGGAGCAGTTGGGGCTGCTCCCCAGAGTCACTGCTTGATTTTGGGGTTGGGATATGAGTCCTTTTATGATTTGTGTTTTGGACACCACCATCCATGAGAAGGGGGCACGGTGGGTGGGCTGCAGGTTGGTTTGCTTGCTGGATGTCATGAGAGAGCATCCAAGTCTCTGAATGGTTTTCCTGCCTTGAAATGCAGCTTCATCAAGAGAAGCATCAGCTTGGGGCACTGCCTCTGGGTGGTTGGAGTAGAACTGGTGTAAAGAGTTTTCAGTGAGGAGACAACTCACCATCTGCTGCACTATAAAGAGTAGACAGGTACAATTTTCCCCCTTTATGGATGCACCATGTGTACTGGATTTAAGCAGGGCAGTGAGGATGGGTCGTAAATATTCAAGAAAAGAGCACAAAAACTATTCCGTGAGAAAAGCTTGTTGAATCCTGCCTTTCTCTGGAGCCAGATTTTTATCTGGAGTCAGCTGGGAGTCAGTTGGAGCTGTGTCAGTTTACAGCAGCCCAGGAGCTGCCCACTCGCAGCGCCGGTGTTGGGGCTGGGGAGCAGATCCATTTGGAGAGGTTTTCATCTTTTTTATCCTTCTCATTCTTTTTATCCAGGGCAGCCTGTGCCTGTGGGTCGCTATGCTGGGTGCTGGCTGTGAAGCAGGTTAGTCATTAGGCAAAATTGCAGCTTGCTAATGAGTTTTACTCCCAGAAAAAAACATGAAGTTGATATCAAGACAGTAAGCACAAAGCTCAGAAATGGAAGAAACTCTCTTGACTACTGATTTTTATTGGAGGACATAGATATAAATGCAGAGCATCCATCCCCGAAGTAATGGGAATGCACTTTTTCCCAAGATAATCTTCCTTTGGAGCTGTGTGTTGTGCTCAGAGCAGCATTTCTCTGCTTGACAAGGTGTTTCTCTTCTGAAGGTGTCCACAGCTAAGTACAGTGAGGATCTTTATGCTCTGCAACTGATTTGTGATTCTAAATGTCCTGGAAGAGAAAGGGAATAAAAAAAACCAAACCCAAATCGAAGGGTATCAGAGCCTGCTGACTTTGTCTGGGCTTTACAGAGATAAAATATAGTGTATTACTTCACTGTATCACCTAAACCTTCTTTGTTCTCCTTTCAATAGGACGATTAAACAAAGACCTACTAACCAAATTAAAGTATAAAATGAACGCTGAGATATGGAAACCTTGCCAGGAAGAATGTTAATGAATGAAGTTCACTAAAGGCATGCTGGCTAAGTTTTCAATACAAATAGTTTTATGGCCAATCTCTTTAGATCATAGCAGTTTTCTTTAGAAGTTTTAAGTCTCAAAAGTAGATGAGTTTCCTTCACTGGGGAATGAATTAGATAATGCTCTGAATAAACTCCCTCTTCGCTGTCTTGTCAGTCATGCTGCTTAGGAAACTCGCCCTTTCTTCTGGGGACTTTTGGATCAGCTGTAACCTCAAAAGTAGAAAGCTGCTATTAATCCATGTGTGCTGTGTGGCAGAGGAGGCTGTAACGGGAGATTTACAGCCAGCAAACAGCTCGTACCTGGCTCTTGTGAGCAGAAACCAATTGTGAGCTGTGGCAGCCGAGGCAAGGGTGCTTTCCCTAGAAGGTGCTGCTTCAGCCTCTTCCAGGTTTGCACTGGGTGAAGGAGGGGGTCAGATTTTTTGTTTAACAGGGTCTGTGGTGGTAGGACAAAACGAAAGGAGAGTTCATTCAGAGTAAGTGTAAGGACAAGGTTTTTTATTATGACAGTGGTGAAACACTAGAACAGGCTACCCATAGGGGTGGTAGATTCCCCATCCCTGGGAACTTTAAATGTCAAAATTGGACAGGGCTTGGAGCAACCTGGGATAGTAGAAGGTGTCCTGCACATGGCAGAGGGGTTGGAATGAGATGATCTTTAAGGTCCCTTCCAACCTAAGCCATCCTAGGGTTCTGTGTTTCTGAGATGCTTATGGAGTGACCTTTTGCACCAATGACCTTTTAAATCCTGTGATACTCCTCACAGGGAGAGGGGAGAGCTGAGGGCTTCCCAGACCATCTGTTCCCCCTTGGCACTCATCCCTTAAATTTTCCTTCTAGTCCTTGTCTGCTGCAGATTCCTGGCCCCTTAACTCAGGTGTCTGGTGGCCCCTACCAAACCCAACACAGCTCAGCAGCTGCTGGGTGCCTTGAGCAAGTGGGGACTTCCATTCCAGCATGGTGACACCAGACGTGCTCACTGCTCAGGTTTGGTGCGATATTGGTTGGAAATAGATGGTCTTTAAAATCCCTTCCAACCCAAACCTTTCTATTATTCAGTGATTGCTGCCTCAAGCTTTGATCAAGAGGGCAAATTTTCTTCAGAAAGCAAAATGTGAGGTAAACCTGGGATAGATGGAAGATTTTCCATGCAATTTGTAAAGCACAATGAGAAAGTCATTTCATATGAACACAACTCCCTGTTATGTTTTCAGTGTGAATGCTCCCATAATGACTACAAAACAGCTTTGGAAAACCAAACAGAAAATAATTTGATTATTTTATTGCCTAAACAAGGGGATGACAGAGAAGTAGACTTGGAAAACATTTACAAAAATTTAGGTTTCATCATCTATTATGAGCAAGAATTTGGTTTACAAATTCCAAAGTCTTTCCTGTCAATTTCTCCCTAAGCCAGCATCTCACTGTGCCTGTCATTTGCTTTCTGTGGGACTAACGACAAGTGTGATGGCGTGTCACCTACCCTGGTGTCACCTGGGGCCTCCAATGTCGCTGCTTCTTAACTGTGTGCAGGTGACCTTCATCCTTCCTTCAAGGTGATCCCCCCACAGGTGTGGGACTGGGCACAGTTTGCAGTGGATTTTTTTTTAATTTGGCATGCAGATTTGGAAAAAAAATAGAATTTTTATTTTCCTTTTACATAAATTAATTAGGAAATAGGGACAGGAGATAGTATGCAGTTGTTTATTTTTAATTGAGTTGTAACTTAGAGCACTTTTTGATAAATGCTCTAAGAGCTCTCTTTTTAGGGGTAAACATCTGCTTGTGGGTTTTTCTTGTCCACATGGTCACCACTGCATGGATTCAAAGGGAGAGACTTGGTTTTGTTGCCAAGAAAGCTGGGCACAGCTCTCAGTTCTGCCGTGGTGTGCTTAGGCACAGGACCAGAGCGTGTCCCAGTTTCCATCCACAGCAGGAGGATAACATTTCCTGCTCTGTGAAGCCCACACCTTCCCATGGGTTAAATAACAATAACACCCTTCACAAGGGCTGGACAGAACTAGAGAGTCATTGGGAGCTTCCCCAGTGACAGAACTGTCCTTGAACCTGCTCCTCAGCTGAAAATGTGTTTTCATTGAGGTTGGGAGCCAGAAACCATCTACAACCCTCCAGAACCAAAGAGATCCTTTGACTTTGCAGGCTTTACTTCACCCTCTTCCAATAATTCTTCCAACATGAAACAAACTCTCTTTTCCTCTACTGATTTTGAGCTTTTCTGTGAAAGGAGCCAAGCTGAGCTCACATTAAGACTTTACTAGCTCTTCTTTACTTCCAGGGATATCTGGTGGAGTTTATCTGAGAAACAGCTTCTTGCTCAAAATTACTTTGAGGACGTCAAAAAACGCCTCTCATAATTCGTACAATAGCTGCCTTCTCTGGGCCTTGTGGGCTGTGAAATGTCTGTGTTGGTGCTTGGAGCTGGCATGTATTAAGATGCTGTGGATGAAGTGATGCTGTTGTTCTCTATATTTTCTGCAAAGACAGATGCTCAGTCAAGCCCAAAATCCAGGCCTTTGCCTTGATATCTAATAACCCGGCCCGACTGTTGGCTCTCAGTGCCACCTACTCTCTAAAAGGCTGGATTTGCAGTGCCACAGCTCAGGAGGAACCACATCCTTCCAGCCCTCACGGTCGTATCTGGGTAAATGCTGCATTTTTTGTTTTCAGGGTTGCTGACCAAAAAAAAAAGTTTCCCAAAGCAAGGATGTTCATCGGTTTCGTGCTGAGGATTCCACTGAAGGAGTCGTAGCTCTCTGATACATGAGATGATGTTTAGGGAATACAACCATGACCTGTGATGTTTAGGGACTATGACCATCACCTGTGCAATGTCTTGAGCTGAGCCAGTGAGAAAATCACATGAAAATGTTTTAGTTTGGGGACAGCTTGCAAAGGAGAAACGTCTTCCAAATTCACTGAATGTAAACTTCGTGTGCCACAAGCCCATCCTGTCCGGGGTGGTTTTTAAGTCTACCTGGAGGTTTCACAGCAAACATGGCAAAGCTCAAGCAGCCATTGCTGTGCACCCACTTAACCTTTATTAGGACTTCATTTACCCATATTAATCAGATCACAAGGATCTATTTTGCAAAACCCTTGTATCCCTTAGAATTGGGAAGAACATCTGCCTACCAACCTCTTTAGAAGCAGATCCTTCTCCATTTGATTCTCTGTGTCTGTGGTTTTTCTCATCTGTGAATTTTGGCTACAAAAACACTTCTGTGGGTGCCATAAGGACGGGCTGGTTTTGCCCTGTGCACCCGAGTCACAGTAATTCCAATTCAGATGTGTTTAAGATGACTTTTTGGAAGATCATGGAATCACAGAATCATAGAATGGTTTGGGTTGGAAGGAGCCTTAAAAATCATCTCATTCCAAACTCCTGCCATGATAAATGGGCAGGGACACCTTCCACTGTCCCAGGCTGCTCCAAGCCCTGTCCAACCTGACCTTGAACACTTCCAGGGATGGGGCAGCCACAGCTTCTCTGGGCACCCTGTGCCAGGGCCTCAGCACACTCACAGTCAAGAATTTTCTTCCTAATAACTAATCTAAGTCTCTCCTCTCTTAGTTTAAAGCCATGTCCAATCACTATCTGTGTGTACATTTGTCTGTAATTAATCTAATCAACATGAGATATTTTTATTGTTTTGAAGAGCTTGGATGGGAAAAGGATGAAGGGAGAGCAGAGGGTGAAATGTTATAAGCTACTGAGAAAACACATAGTAGATGTATTTGTTCAGCTTGATTCCACCTTCACCCCTCTTCACCTCCATTTCAGGCTTTGGTGTTCATCATTTCCCAAGTGCAGGGCCAGATCTTCCTGCCCAGCATCTTTGGAAAACTTAATTCTTTAGAGTAAAAACGGGAGTAAAAACTTCCTGCAAGCACCTCCCAGGGCAGATCTGCCGTTGCTAATGCCGGCAAGGCCCAAGGTGAGCTTTTGGCTGGTATCAAATCGTCCTCTCAAGCCAAGAAGTTCCCACTACTAGAGAGCAACACTATGGTCTACTTAAGTTTTGTAAGCCCTTAATGAGTCACTTGATATCAGCCGGATCAGTTCGCTTACATGGAAAGGGCTCCTGTTTCTCCTGGTGGCGTTGGCTGCGGCGCGGAGAGCCGGGGAGCGCGGAGCTCCAGTGACTGATCCTTCCTACAGCCGCTTGCACAAGGACACGGCGCAGCGATGGACTCATCTCAGATTCCTGCAGGAGGTGGTGACAGAGCTCCACCTTAATGAGTTCATCGCCCTGCCAGCATTCTTCCCACACCCAGGTGCCCGTGTTGGCAAAGCTGTGCTGCACCAGCTCGCTGGAAAGCATTCCCTGGGATTTTAACAGGGTACAGATCTTGGGATACTTGCCTGGCTCCTCGTTTTCAGTTGGTCTTGGTTGGTGGTCTGGTGGTGTTTACGAGCAGAACCAAGCGTGCTGGTTTGGTGTCAGGGAAGGAGGGTGGTGCAGAGACACAGGGGGGACCAGATTAATTTCCAGAACTCCGACTAGGCCAAGTTTTGTACAAGTCACTGAGTGTGCAGGTGGGTGGAGGGAGGAGCCAGTGCCTTAGCCCGTGCCTGAGGCTCTGGTGAGTGTTAAAACCGCTCTGTTTACCAAAGCCATGCTTAAATGGCTGCAGAGCAGCATCACATCTTTGTTTTTCTTCTGGCTTCTGGATGGCATGCACTGGTCATGGAGTTAACACTTGCCAAATCACATTGCTCAGGCCTCTGGTATGAATCCAGCCTTAGATGCACACGTTGCAAAATAGTTTCAGAGCTGAGGACGCTCTTGGCATTGCCTCCCCCAAGGTACTCTGATTTTCTGCAACAATGTAGTAATTTAGCTGCTTACTTCCATTTTGAGTTATCCTTCTCTCAATCAGAAGTGTCCTGCTGCTTGCAATGGGTTCCTCACTTTCACTTGTCTCACACCATGTTTCCCCTCTGTGCAAGTGCCTGTTATCATTTTCTGGAGGTGGATCTTCCAGACTTTCTATCCTAAAAGAGGGTAGATTTAGGCTGGATATTAGGATATTATTCTTGACTCTGAGGTTGATGAGGCACTGGAACAGGTTGCCCAGAGTAGCAGTTGATGACCCATCCTCGGAAGTGTCCAAAGCCAGGTTGCATGAGTCTTGGAGCAACCTGGTTTAGTGGAAGGTGTCCCTGCCAATGGCAGGAGGGTTGGAACAGGATGACCTTCAAAGTCTCTTCCAACCCAAACCATTTTATGCTCCTATTACCTGAGATATCCAGTCAAATTTCCCATCCTGGCGCAGCACATCCCGCCTTGCCATTCCCATACATGCATTTGGGCAAGGCAGCTGGGTGTCCCTGGTGATTGCTGGGAGAGGGCAATAAAACCAGGTAACTCCTCAGCATTGGTATTTGTTTAATGGCTTAGAGACTCAAAAGCTGTAGCAGTTCCCATCAGATGTGCCTGGAGAAATCCTGGGGCCGGGCGAGCATCGCTCACTTTCTGTGAACAAGGACTGATTTGTTTTCTGCTGGCGTTCCGAGCAGCGAAACCAAAGCAGGGCGGTGACGTGATTTGTGCCAGGCCACAGAGCACGTCGGGGGCACGGCCAGGATGGGAACAGGCACCTCTGAGCTCCCATCGACGCCAAGCAGACGGCTGGTGTCAGAGCTGTCTGAGGCCAAGAGGGTCAGTGTCTGCAGAGGGGTCACCTGATGGCACAAGAAGAGAAACTTTCTTCTGCTTCCTAAGCCTGAGGTCCCCTCTAGCAGCTACTCCTTGCTTTAGTAGTGATGTTTGTTGCAGAATACACCTTTGAGCCTCTTTCATCCTTGGGTACCTGTCCAGGTACTTTTCCAGGCACCTTTATATGAACATGTCACTGGGGGCACAAGTTTATGTTGAGTTTTTATCCCAAAAGTAGGGCTCGGCAGCCAAGATCTCCCTGTAACAGACATGCAAAAGTCTGGATCCCTCTGCAAGGTCCTTCCAAACCAAAGGCACGGGGAGATGTCTGTGCACAGCTCCCCCCGAGGCTGCCTGACGCACCTCTAACCACAGCCAGGATACAGTGCAAGTAGAGCTCAGCAAAGCCCTTGCAAGAGCTGGGCAGGAAGTGGTGATCTGGGGTAAAACCAGGTTTATTTCTTCCTGAACCAAAAGATGCCTCTCTGCAGAGACCCCAGCTGCTTTGTCACGAGTGTTTGCACAGACAGGACTGTGGTCTGGTGAGCAAATTGGAAGTGAGAGTCTCCCAAATCGCTGCAATAAATTCTATCAGCCAACAGATACCTGAGAAAGGCATTTCCATTTCTGTGGGCCTGGGTGAGGATAATGTGTTTCTAAACCCACACTTGCTTTTTCTCTAGGTTATTGTAACCCATCTCTGAGCTGAAGTGGTTTAGCTGCCTTCACCGGGTAATTTTCCATACCTAGAGCCTTTGGATTTCTTTTCTTAAGTCTCACCTTAACTCTAAATTTATTCAGGTTTGTTTTTGTTCGTATGATAATCACAACATTCTTTTGATACATTTTTTTGTCAGCCTTGATTTACTGAGATTTGCTTGCAACCTTCATTCCAGTTTACCATTTTTTGTGCGTGGGGATATTTTAAATGAATATAATTATATTTAATAACATATGCAGGTACTAAAGCATCTTTTGATTTGAGTCCTAACTTTCGTTATTACCCCCCACACACATACACACCTTTTTAGATATTCTGTTTAACCTATGCCGAGAGATTAATTAAAGTGTCATTAAAATGCCTTTAGTACGTTTTGTGTCCTACATGCCTGGAAATACTTTTTTCCCACAGTCAGAATTGTTGTGCTTGTACCAGCAATAGCTGGCATGTGGCTTGTTTTGTAGATCACCACGAGATATAGCGAACACTCCTAATTAGAAGAAAACACATTCATTTTTTTGGATGCCTGTTCAAAGTTGTCTCAGGAAGATCCACTAGCTTCTCATTTACATCTCTCCATCGCTCTGGCTCTGAAGCCCAGCACTCACTCAGAAGCACAGAGTGAGTCCCACATTGCATGTTGTTGTGAAATGCAAATTTAGGATCTTCCCCAGTAGTTACGGGGCAGAGTTTCCACACCATCCATCAATTTCCTAGCTTTGAGTGTTTAAATGTGTGTAGTCCAGCCTTGAGTGCAAAGTTTCCATCCTCTTTCGGGATTTCTGCTTGGGGAGAACTGTAGGTTTTTCTGGATTTAGAATGGGTTTGGCATGGCCCCGGTTCTGGGTGGGAGAGAAGTACATGAAGCAGGAGTAGAAATTAGCAGATCTTGGTCTGTCCCTGGGCAAGGAGCAAGGCTACTCCAGGTATTTTTTTAAAATAATCTAGGACACCACACAAACGCAGTTCAGTGCTTTCTTCTCCAGCCCTTCATATCTCCTTAAAAGTTTTTAAAACCCCCATGTGAGCAGCTGGGATAGAAAAAAAAAACCCAAGCTCTACAACCTCCTCATGGAGCCATCCCGTTCTTAAGTGAGAAGCAGGACACTGAGCTCCTCATTCCCAGTTCCTAGGGAGCCAAAACACGACAGCCAGCTGGGCATCAAAGCTCTTGTGCAAAACCAGCACCAGCCTGGGGGTGCCACGGCTGCCTTTTGGTTTCACCTCCATCAGAACAGGAGCTGAGAATCACAGCATCCCAGAAGTTTTCATCCATGGAGTCAAGCTGGAAGCCTTCCTCCTCCCCTTCCTCATCAGGATGCAGCAGGAAGGCACCAACCCAAGGGTCATGGGTGCTTTTAGCATCAACCCAGTGCAGCTCCTGCAGCCTCCTCTCCTAAAAGTCATGAGAAGAAGGAAACATTAGACAAGCAGAAGAAAACAAACAAAATGGGAGCAAATTACTGACTTCTCAGGGAAGATGGTGCTGAAGATACTGTAATTATAATCTTTTTCAACAGCTGAGAGGAGTTGGGGTGTTTCATGGCCTGGCTTCCAAACCTGGACAGGTTTTGCAGCTGCAGGCTTTGGAAGCCTGGCTGAGCAGCTCTCCCCCCGCTGGAGGTCTGTCACTGGCCTCGGCAGACTGGAGCATCCGTGGGGACACCTTGGGGACACCACTGGGGAGCATCGGGGGCAGACCCCGTGGCTCCACTTCTCCAATGACTCAGGGCACCCCCATCACCTCTCAATAACAAATTCTGTCTTTTGTAAGAGGGCTGGCAGTGACCCACCTTGCAATTAGCAGGTGGTGTGAGGAGAAGTGCTAATTAGCACCCTGGGGAGGCAGACCTGGGAGGGAGGTGGGTGCTGCCTTGACTCAGCATCCTCCTGGGCTGGGGGGAGAAGGGTGCTTGGGATCTGCTCAGTGGGATTTTGTGACACAGCCTTACTCACCCTCCATTTCCAAAGATTCCTGGGGCATCCCATCCTAGACAAGCTGGTGAAGAGCCTCAGAGAACAGGTCACCACTGATCTTAGTCTGGTGCCATCCAGTGCCACCCTCTCCTTGTAAATTTTTGTGTTCTCTCTGCCCTTCTGCTCCCATAAATACCTTATTACCAACATCTTTGTCATCCCCTGCTTTTCTGGTGGATGCCACTTTACTGGGATGTTGCAAAAGCCATAGCAGGCCACGGTCAGTTCAGAAAAAAAGGAAGGGTTGCCACCCAAAAAAAAAATCCCAGGTTTTCACTCCTGTAGCCTTTAACCCCTTCCTCCCCCCTCACAGGTCAGTGCCATGGGTTGGAATTTGTGCTGCAGTAGCTCCAATCAGGACCTGGGGTATTATTTATCGCACTTAGTACCTGCCATCAGTCATGAAAACTTAACAAAGACCCTATTTGGTTTATCTATAGGCAGCTAAACAAACGTATCTTGCTCTCCTGTTATCTTCTTGTTAACAAAACACTATCAGGATGTTCTAAACATCAGCATTTACTGTGCAAGAGCCCTTTATCTGGCATGATATATAGAGAGCCCATCAATTAGTGCAGGGGGCTTGGAAATACCTGCCACGCTTCGCTCAAAAGTCCCAGCACCATCCCAGGGCTGCATCACAAGTGAATATCCTTGTGCAATTCCTGGCCTCAAGCATCTCTGAATGAGATAGGAAAGCTCATTATGAGCAGAAATCATCATAAATACATTTTTTCACCCCTTTTTTTGATATCAAGGCACATATGCTGGAGACTTTCCATGAAAGGAGTGATGCAACAGCAGCCAAGGTGCTGGATGGCACAGGGGTTGGGGAAAAGGGTCTAACAGGTAACAGGCTTTTATTCAGAATGGCTGGATGTGGTTTGGGAATCCAGTGAAAAGTGCCAGGAGACGGTGCATCCTCCTAACAGCAGGACCTTGTCTGCGGGATCAATCCCTCTCAGATCCCCCCACTGAAATATCACACTGGTGGAACAATTCTCACTCTGGCTCCACATCAGCTCACAAAGGTGGAAGTGGCAGGCCTTGGACACCAACACTCGTGGATCCAGGGCAGGTGCTTTCTTCAAACACCTGTGCTAAATCAGCCCCTCGGCAGAGGAGCCACAGCCTCCCGTGTGTCAGCGGGACCAGTGGTGTTTCATCCCCCTCTGAGGTGGTTGTATCTCAGTGGGAAAGTGACTCTCCAGATAAATGGCAGATTAGGAGGTTTAACCCCAACTCCTGTTTGTCTCTGACTGCTTGAATGTCTTGCAAAACAGACACTTTGTAAACAAGCACAGGGGCTGGTTTGGAAACCGCTGTGGCTGCCTCCAAGTGATGATGGTTGCTCACAGAAGGTGTTTTCCTTTAGATGCATCTCCAAGCACAGGACTTACTTCATGCACTCGCAGAGGTTGGGCCCTTGTGGACTTCCCAGTCATTTAAGCATCTCCATACATCCAGAAAAGTAAACTGAATGTTTAAAGTTTGTCAATTTATAATTTTTTTTAATTTCCAAATCGAAAATAAAGGGAGGAGCAGTGGAATAGCCAGGGCTGGGCTTCGAAGAGGCGGCGTGGAGCATTTAAATGAAATAGGTGTTAAAACCAGTGAAGCCAGTGATGGGAGTCAGCGAGGGCAGATGGGATCAGGGCTTTGGGGCAGGTCAGTGCAATTAGGAGTGTGTTTGCACCAAGCTGAGCAGGACTCTGTAGGAGGGAGGCCAGAGAGGTGCAGCAATACAGAGAGATAAGAGCCCAGAGCAGAGCTGGAGCTGTCTGGACAGGGAAGAGTAGGAGGCACCATAGAAATTTCCTGGGAGCTTATCACCGTGGGCCATCTTCTCCTCCTCTTTCACATCCGCAGCAGCCCTGGAGCCGCAGGACTGTCCGAGCAGCCGCCCAGCCCTCGCCTGGACCCACCAGAGCAGGGGGTGGGGCTGTGGAAACACAGGCTCCAGGGATCTGTAACATTGCTGAGGTTGACTCCAATGCTAAATCCACAAATCCACGAAGAGGCATTTGTGCCTCCATCCGTGGCGTTCCCGCTGGGAAAGGGCTGCTCGCTAAAAGCCGTCCCAAAGCGTCGCATCGCGTTCGGTCTCCAGAGGAGAAGGATGGGGCTGAAATAAAATCCAGCAGCGTGGCCCCATATGGGCAAAGCCTCACTGGTGGGGAGGGACACCTCAGGTTAGCAGGGGGCCTTTCCAGCAGCACTTTAACTCTGTTCTCATTGAGCCAGAGCTGGCTTTTAACACCCTGGGACCAGCTCCACAAGACAGACCCCCTTCAACTTATGCCCAGAGCCAGGAAGTCCAGGTAAGGAGCCAGGTAGAAATTAAATTAAAAGAGGTGGTCATTGCTGATGGTTAGTCAGTTTTGGGAGGTGCTTGGTTGTGCAGGGCAAAGCTCTGTGTGGGTTTCACATTCAAATATTCACCTCACACCGCTCTCATATCATTGCTGTTGGCTGTTTTTTCCTCCAGCTGCTATTAAAGTTGCTGTTTGATAGGAGAATAAAAGACAAATAGGAATCATTGGTTCAAAACCTCACCATCTAAGCACGATCTTTCTAGACCAGGAACTCTAAGCCCCTGATCTGTGTGATATAGACTTCGGGTACAATAATATCTGCTGCAGTTATTATTACCTATATTACAAAGATCTCAAAAAAAAAAAAAGTGCAAGATATTGTACATATGCTGGCTAGTTTCTCTGTTAGGGGGAGGGAAAAAAAAAAAAGAATAAAAGTTTAATAAACGTGTGCTGTGTTGTGGATGACTTTGTGGCGACCTTTGTTGCAAATGGCCTATGCATGCGGAATAATGGTCTCCGTGCAGAGAGGGAAATGGCTTAGTGCTATCATCGTTGCCTCGGTAACCATCAGAGTCTCCATCTAGCAGAGAGAAATGAGTTATGAAAAGGCTTGAGTGAAGAAGGGATTAACACATGATCCCAGGGACAGCATGTCAATCAAAATCAGCGGAGAAATTACACTGCTCTATTTGAGAATGTCTCCGGAAACGCAGCCTCGGTGGGTGGATGTGTGTGGATGTATGCAGGCGTGGTGGAGAGACCTATGGCTCCCAGCCTCCTGTGGAATACATATATATGCATAAAAAACACAATATATCTGAGATCACTGGTGTGCACGGGCACAAGCACCCCCTGCACACACGTTCCCTGTACATTTGTGTCCAAACACACATGAGACACCTCTCTGTTGGGACACACTTCTGTGATGCCCACACTTGCTGGGCTCCACGCTGCACCAAGCAGCCAAGTCAGTGAAACCCATAACAATTTTTTTCTTTTTTTTTTTTTAATAATCCAAAATGTATATTTGATTCTGAAACTTTCTCATCCTCTCTCCTGCCCTTACCAGGCTTCATTGAAATGTCCATCATAGCATCCCTAGTTTCCTCCAGGCTGAAACCTCTGGAGTCTCTCTTGTACCTCCAAAAGGCAGAACAGAAGGAAAAGTTTCCCTTATAACGCATTCAAAACGCAATATCCAGGGCAATATAAAGACTCCAGCTTTATCCTGAGAGTCCCAGTGCCTTCACCTGAATTTCTCCTGCCAGCACCACACTCCTGAGCTCTGCAACTTGTCGGTCAAGGGCATGGGAACAAAACCCTCTTGGTTTTAGCTGCTGCAAACCCTGTGGTGGTTCCAAGGGCTGGAGCTGCTCAGCCGTGTGTGGCTGTGCACACATTTCCTATGGTGGTTGTTTGCCTTGGTTCAGCTGACAGCTTTACATTACCTGGGACCAGAGAGAGTTTTCTGCTAATGTCGGCAGCAAAATGTGACTGCTGGGAAGGGAGGACTTGTGTGGCCTCGGAGCTGAGGAATGTGGCTGGAAAAGGCCTTGAGTATTTGTTCTGTTCATTGGCCACTTCAGTAACAGAAAAGTTTTTCTTCCAGGAAGTTCTCTCTCTATTTTTCTTTAATTTTGAGTAGATGATTATTGCAGGCAAAGTAGAATTTTGCTTTGGTTTCTTCACTGCTTGCTGTGCCCTTATGCTGGGCAGTGCAAGAGCACTCAGACAAGGGATTTACCCTCTGAAAGCATTGCTGGGCCACCCAAGCTCTTGAGAGCCCCAGGTTTTCCCTGTGCCCATCACCCAGCATGTCCCTCTCACGCTTGGCCCCTCACATGGGTCCTGCATCCCTGCACAGCTGATCCCACAGCCACAGCTCATCCCACACTCTACAGCTACAGCCAGGGTCACTTTACAACCACCCCTTTATGTTCCATCCACGCATGGACTCTTCTCATGCCTCGTCCTGCCATTCCATCACCACAGGAAAATTCTTCTGGACATATCTTCTTTTCCTAACACCCTGATGGTGTTGTCTCACCTGGGTGTTGTCCTACCTGCCCATAGGGCCCTCGTGCCCAGCATCACCCCCAGGACCACGAACCCCACGCAGGCTCAGCCCTTCCCTCACACACCCTTTGCACCTTCTCGGATGCACCTGTGGGTTTTCCCCCAGCACAAACTCAGTGTGACCCCCCCCAACCACACACTACAAAATTCCCCGTGTTTCCCACCCCCTCTGGCTGCACCCACTCACCTGGGGTGCACTCACCCACACCCTGCAGCTTCTCACTGAAAACACCCAGGATCCGGCCTGCACAAGCCCAAATGTGGATGCCATCAGAACTTATCCATCACCCAAATTCTCCCAAACACACACACTCCCTTCTGATGGACAGGGACGCCCCATCATAGCCAGGGCCACCATTAAAGCCTCTGCCCAAGGTTTCCACAGCCCTCCAGCACGGTGAAACCCTTGACCCTGGCTTTTTTGGGGGCTCTCTAAGCCGCCACCCTCTTCCTCCCCGCTCCTTGCTTTCACTTCTCTCGGGTTTATTTCCCCTCCACTCCTGCTCCTTCCCCCCTTCCCTTCCCCCCCCCCCGCCACGTCCCCAGCCTCCCACACAAGTTTAAAGCCATCAGCCCAGCCAACGGTTAACCAAATCGCCTTGACCTCTCTGCTATTTGATATTCGCCTCCTTGACACTCATTTAGGAGCGCGCAGCGGTAAAGCAGACATTGGACAAGTCCAGCCTGAAACCAAAGCCCTATGAAAGGAGGAGAGAGATCAGAAGAACCTGATAGCTAGGAACTTGTTCTCTCCAAAGGCTTTCTGGACATTTTAGCCTGGATCAGGGGTCCGTGGAGCGCCAGTTCGTCGCCAAGCAGGGTGTAAACGTTAAATGTTAGCTATTTGTTCCAGAGATTGGCATGAAGATCGAGCCTTTCTGCCTCCTCTCCCCCCGACCCCCCTCCCGCAGTCTCTCCAGCCCGTCCAGAGTCTCACAGACACTCATTCATTAGCGGTTTAATAACCCTCCCGACGTGATAACATCCTTTACTCCCGGCTCTGCCAGCGGAGGTGACCCTGAGGGTGGGCTGCTCACTCCAGGTGCTCCGGGGGGCGGGGGTCGGGGGGTACCGGCTGCTCCCGACCCAGCTGTTGGGTGAGGAAAAGCATCTTCCCCACGCCTGCCCCACCGACAAAAAGAAAA